>BQNB010008096.1:0-91202 GCA_026074375.1 Tanacetum coccineum
ATTGATCAGTTGCTATTTAAATTACTTACTTGTGTTTAAATAGAAAGCGAACACACAATAGTTTTTTATTTCAAAGATTGTACAAACTTTTTTTACGAGCATCCACAATAGGACACTTTTTGCTACACCGCTGGTTTATTTTTGTTGTTGTTTTGGATGCGAATTTGAGTAATTTTTGTTGTTGTTTTTCTGAGTCACATTTTTACTTATGTTTAGTGTCATCCAATATATGAATTTATGAAGTGTGATCGACCTAATTACCAGTTTACCACTAACCACCACCCACCTTTCATAGCTAATTCTAACAAACCAATTACCCGTTACATTCTGTTAATCATACTAATGGCTTCTAACTGCACTAACATAGAACCAAAACTCATTATATACAACACTAACGCGCTGCAACTCACATGACAAGCTTACTGGTTCAAAACAAACCATCCCACTTAAAAAGATTTTTACATACCAATCAAATCGCATTACGCATACACACTGAGATAGATAAAAAAGGGAATTCAATCTCGTGTTCAAACAATTTTTTTTCCTTGTTGATTTTCAATAGATGTGTTCATTACTTTGTTACGTGTTACATTTGAGCGACTTTTAGATGCAACATGCGACGTGGGAGACGTAAAACCAAAAATAGCAAGTAACTATTTATTGATAGCTTGGTGTGGATACCATGCTAGTGCATAACTCAATTGATTTATCTATTGAGAGTGTTTAGTAATGATTAATGATACTTAACGAAACGCCCCTTTGAAGCTCAAAAGGATGGTAAAAATAGAATCGCATAAAAGTTTATCTTCAAACATTCTCAAATGTTGTCATTCACATAGGAAATAGGAGATATACATATAGTTCTCTTTGGCCTATAAATTGATTTTAAACGTCGTATCATCATTTAACAAACAATAAGAACTTTTTGAAGTGTACGGATGTATTACTGGGTAACTACTCCTTTGGCAGTTAACAAGTTGCGGCCAAGACTAACCGCCAAGGGAGATTTGCCCTGCAATCCATCATTTTACATAGCTATTTATATCTTATTTGACAAATAAGCATTCTCATCTCCATTTGTCACATTGTTGACAAATGAACTACGAATGAAAGAGCTGGAAAATGGGATCCACGTCAAGTTTAAGAAGCATACATGAAAATCAATACATCATTGGTACGTACTACAAACCCCCTTAAACGATCAGACATATTCACTAGTTTTTTCTCCACCTGTAAACTTGCATGTAACCTTCAAACTATTAGTAGTAATACTTAATGCATGCATAAAAGTCGCAAATATTACATGTGGACATGCACTACAAGAAAATAGAGTCTTAGCGACTTGTTTAGCGACTTGTTTAGCGACATGTTTAGCGATGCATTTAATGCTAGCGAGGAGCTTAGCGTCACAAAAGAAGATGTTTCTAAAAATAAGTCACAGAATTTGGCGACATGTAAATATACGTCGCAAAAGATTGCGATGTCTCTAGCGATATTTACCCATATGTCACCATTTAAATAGCGACAAATTTTCATATGTGGCTACTTAAATCGCTATTTATGTGCCATGTCGCTACTTGCATCGTTATTTATGTCGCTATTTAGCGGCGTTGTTATCCCAGTCGCTATATACGACGCCAAATTTCTAAAGTTTCCCCAATCCCGCCATAATTTATATATATAATTTAGAAATATTTTAAATATATAAAGTTATTTTTAAATGGTAGGGTCGACAATGTCGACCCTAAGTGTCGACCCTAAGGTATTTTATATATTTAAGTTATTTTTTTAATGCTAGGGTCGACAATGTCGACCCTAAATGTCGTCCCTAAGGCGCTTTTTTGACTTTGCATTTTTTGTTGAAAAAAGCGGGTCCCACGTGTGGTTTAGGGTCGACTATGTCGACCCTAATATTTGGCCGTCCCTAAACAACCCTTTTGTTGTAGTGTGAGTGGCTTCTTGTTATTCCAAGTCGCTATTTACGACGCCAAATTTCCAGGTTACAATTACAATTTTCAGGTTACAATTACAATTTCTAGGTTACAATTACAATTTCCAGATTACAATACATTTCTATATACATTTCCAGGTTACAAAGAAACTATATTTCTATTGAAATCACAATTGTGCAGGTTACAAGCATTCACAATTTACAAACATTGCAACTCCAGGTTACGAACATTCACAATTGTTTCACAATTTATTAAAACTTAAAGAATTTAGATATCTAAGAGAATGCACTAGAGGAACATTGATAGTTTCCAACTCCAAGTCTAGTTTCACAATTTATTACCTTACTTACGTTTCAAACGGGTCGAATTCGAATCGCATCAAGAATTTGCTGAGTTGCCTTCCCCACTTCTTCAGCAACTACTTTTCCCACTTCGTTAGCAACTACCTTTCCAACTTCTTGGGCAACAAATTTTCTTAGTCGCTTTTCGCTTGATGATTGAGCTTTCACAACTTGATCCAGTTTCTTTGATTGTGCTTCATGTGCATTTTTTAAGTTGTTGATCTCGGTCTTCATAAGGTTATGCTCAACCTGTTGTACTTTAACCAGATCCACGAGTTGGACAATCTCTACATTAGGAATGTTAAGGGCAGATGGCTCTTCAATATTTGGTTGGCAAACATATTCATCAACATCTCTAACTCCGTAAGTTGTCCCGTTCTTTGATCCCACACGATCAATCCATTTGGGGAACGTTTTAGCACCATTACCACACTGAGCATCAAGAGCGTCATCGGCACCATGAACTGCATTATATCCTTCCTGAAATGAAAACAAATACAGTTAGGTTATTGTAACTATCTATATCACTAAATAGAAAAATAATTGATAGACCTCCATAAGCATACACTCAAATCGTTGTTTCTAAAGTCCTAATCAATTTTATATGTAACATGGTGTTTCTCCATTAATGGTAAGAAATACAAAGATAATAAAAGGATGTAGCAGGTAGGCTTCCCCATAATTGCTGCAAGTATCAAGAACATACCAATGATACACCCTTTCTAGTGAACACTAATAATAGATTGAGGTAATTCATCTATATCAAGAAGCATGAGTCAAAACATGTCGTTGTTTTGAACCACGCATAATTCATCTATATCAAGAAGCATTGAAACTGTTATGTTGGGCATATATGATAATAGTACTTACAAAAGAGATTTAACTTTGATTATGTTGTTTAGATTTTACTCAGATTCTTTCAGAGGGGGTGCTCTGATAACAATGTACCAAGTAGGAGAAAAAGTTTCAACCTTACTCAGATCTTGAGCCTTTACATTATTTAGATGTTTAAAACTAAGTTTATTTTTATTTACTGATTGTAAACAAAATCGTATTATTGAACAAGTGACATATTTTGGTATCAGCAGCCTAATAAAACTATCCTAGAACCCAACTAGACACCATTCCAGTTGCAACAAATTGCAATAAATTACTTTATTTATTCAAATCAGCACTAACGGAGGGGAATATATCTTAAGCCAATTCTCAAATTAACATAATTAACCTCTAAATAATTAATAAAAGTAAAGTTTTGTAACATACCCATGTTGCTTTTGCTGTTGCGTCAACAAACACCTTGGTCTTCTTGTTCTGATGGCACAGCAAGAAGAGTTCAGAAACACTAGGCTCTCTCGAGAGTTCTTCTCGCTGAACAAGTTAAACAATAAAATTTTAATAATCTGTGAAAAAAACTTAAAAATATCCTACTGTAAAATATGGAGTACCAATTTTGTCTTGTGTTCATTGATTGGAATTGAACCACCGGTATGCAATCTTTTATTTGATTGACGAGCAGTTTTTCCCCTCTCAGATTTTGCTACAAAAGTGGGCAATATCCATACTCTACACAATGCCTCCCACGTGACCTGGTTCATAAACTTTGGTTTCTCAGCTTTCTTCCTTGCCTTTGACATGCAATCGCTAAAACTCTTTGATCCAATCTTATTAAACACACGCCTAACATCAACTTCAATCGATGGGTTCCATCTGTACTTATTCTGCGTATTCAAAATATGTAAAGATCAATAATAAATCTGATGTTTTGGCTATTAACATCAAAATCCTCTATGATTGAGCTAGTTGCTTAGCTACTCTGCATACCAGAAAGAATGACAGTAGTAGAAAGAAAAATGGAGATAGTGACTAGCAAAATTGTTAACTATTGTTCAGACCCACTAGCAGAATGGACCAATAAGAGCCAAATTCAATCACGTTGCAACAGCAGCAGAGAGTGACAGAAGTAGTAGAATTATCAGCTAATTATCAGCATAAATGATGCCAGAAGTTGTGATAGAATTCTAAAAGCCTAAATATAATATAATATATATATATATATAACTAAAATCCCGAATATCAAATAGTAAGAGAGAAAGTGAAAAGGTTTTTAAGAAGATTACTTTTAACCAAAGTAAAATTCAAACCCTTCCCGAGTCGTATCCCGACGAGGCGTGAATTAAGAATCGTGATTAAGTTTGTGATCGCATGATTGAATGATCAAGATTTGATTTGGATTCTATTTCTACAACTAACATGCAAAAACAAATAAAGGCAAGCTAAAAATGAAAGCAATTAAAAATTTAAACTAAAAACGTTAACAGGAATCTAAAAACGAGCCTTAAAAACCTAAATTATCAAATTTTAATCCTAAAAAGGAAACTTTAATTTTTAAAGGTCCTAAATGATTAAAAATAATTTTAGAAAAAAGAATTATATTTTTTTGACTTTTATTTTATTTATTATGAATTAAAAAATGATTTTATCTATTATAAAAAATATTAAACTATTTTATAAAAATCTGAAAATTTTAAGAAAAATGCTTTGAACAGTTAAAAACCTAAGAAAAATAAATGAGTCTACCAGCTTATCTCAATAAGCTGGAAATAAGCCCAAAAGGGCTGATGGCTTATAAGGGAAAAACTCTCTTAAATACCAACTGGCCCAAAGATCTAACGAAAAAGACCCAAGGGCGCAGATGGTATTGTATGGGAGTGTTAAGGTGTTAGCTAGTATAAGGGGGAGGTCACGGGTTCGAAACCTGTGACTTCCTATTTAAAAAAAACTTTTTTTTTAATTTTTCTTTTTTAAAAACTAAACTATAAGCAAAACTAACAAACTTTAAAAAAGGAATTTTTGCTAAAACTCAAAAATAAGCTAGGAATAAGCAGACTGAAAACGACAGTTTAGCTTTTTAAGCTTAATGACTAAAAGGCTAGACTGTTTTGCTTTTTTAGACACAATAAGCAATTGCCACAACAAATAAGCTTTAAAACAGACTACCTTTGACCTAATAAGAACTTAGGAACTAAAATAAGCAAAATAAAATAATCTAAAAAGCACTTAAAAAGATGTTAAAACAGATGATTAAAAAGATAGTTTAAAAGACTAATTGCTACTTTTAAACTAAGATTTAAGACCTAATAAAAAGCAAATAAGCTAAAAACAGATGATTAGCTACACCTAACAAGCACTAAGGACTAAGAATAAGCAAGTAAAATAAGCTAAAAGGCACAAAATAAGCTAAAAGACAGCAGACATATAAGACAGTTTAAAAGGAATTTTAACAAACTTTAAACTAAGAATAAGATCAAATAAGCACATGAAATAAGCTATAAAGTGAAAACAGATTGAGTTTAAGACTCAATAAGCACATAAAAGTAAAAATTAAGCAAATAGGATTAAAGAATAAGCTAGAAAAAGCAAAGACAAAAAGTTGTTTTTTAACTAAGTCTTTGGATTCTAAATGACAAATAGCTAATTGCAGACCTCAAAATAAGCTAGCAAAAGAGTTTTAAAAACCAAACTAAGCTCAAACAGATTTAGCTTATAGCACAATGAGCTTGTGCTATGAAAATCAGACCCTAAAACTTGCTTTAACTTAACTAAAATTGTAATTGAAAAATGGCTTTTAAAACTTTAAAAACTGAAAAACTATGAACTTGACAGATTGACACTTCTTTCACAAAGCAAATGCACACTTAACTTACTTTTTCTACTGCATTTTAGAAACAAATTGGAAGCATAACCAAGTCCTTAAAATAATTTTAAGCACAAATCAAATTTAAACAGTTTGAACAAATGTTATAACTACAGATTTAGAGAACTTGTAGAAAAAACCTTAAAACTTATATTTAAACTTAAACAACTTTTGAAAACTGATTAAAACAACTTAAAAGAGCTTGACAAAGTTGGATTGATGACCCAAAACAATTTTAAAACTAATTTGACCCATTTTAGTTCTTAATCCAAACACCCCTTTAAGTATCTCAAATCCATTTTAAAACTTAATTTCAACTGATTTAGGCTAAGACCTTTAAGAACAGATAACAAACAAACAAAATTAAGGCTTAATAAGCAAAATCTAACAACTGATAAGCACTTATCAATAAGCAAACAGCTTAAGCAGTTTTAAGCTATTTAAGGCAGTTTTGTATAAAAACGTAAACAAAGATGATTTAAGCATTAAGCAAGCATGAATAAGCAATAAACATCATAAATAAGCAGAGATAAGCACTAAATAAGCAGTAGAATAAGCTAACAGTAAAATAAGCAACAAAATGAAAAATGAAAACTTACAAGGCCCTTTGCTTAAACAAGGGCATAAAGGCTCTTTAAAGCTTTGTCTACAACATCTAGCTTGTTTAAAAACAAGCTAGTAAAACCCTATAAGCCCTTCCAAATCCGGCTTATCTTCCAATTTAGCTTTTGAGTGATTTTTTTTTTTTTGAACGGCAAATTGAAATTAATAAAAAAAACTAGCAAGAAGCTAGAAAATTACAGCTTTTGAGTGATTTTGAGTAAAAATGACTTAAACACTATAAACTATGGAAAAATTTATATAGTTTAAGTAAAACAGTTTGAGTTTAAACAAGAAAAAGACTTATTGAGAGCTTAAAACATTTTTAAAACATAAACTTCATCTAACTTAAAAAAGAATTTAACTTAAAAACTTAAATTCATTAACACTTTAAAACATTACAAGAATAAATTAACAATAAGCTTATATAAACTATTTTAAGTCTGAAAAAATTACAATAAAAAAGACAGATTGCCCTATTCTGCCTAATGGCACTATTTATTAGACGTAATGAGAAGGTTCTAGGTCTTGGGTGGGTTTTGTTGTGTTGTGTGAGAGGCTTGAGAGCTCTTCTTCATGGCTTCCATTCCAATCTTTTATCCATCTGAGCCTTGTTTCTTGTCTTGTTCCATCAGCCAATCAACAATTATAGGATTTGCCAAAGGTGGATTTTGTATTCTGGGGAAATGTGTTAGTGGGGTGTGAGTTTGTTTTGTCAGGTTGCAGGGTGAAATGAAAGAGACGGGTGAATAGTAGGTTATGGCGGGAGAGTGGTTTAGGGGTTTGATTTGTAACGGGGTTAGGGGTAAAGGACTAACGGTGTAAGGCTCAGGGACTAACTGTGCAATAGTCAGGGACTAACTATGTTAGTCCCTAAGGACTAACGGTGAAAAGGTTGTAGGATAAATGGGCTAACAGGGTTATGGGCTGTAAGAGTGGTTTGGGCTTTTTAATTTGGTTTGGGCCAGATTTTATTAATTAGATTTTGGGCTTTATAAAGACTTTTGATTTAATAGAAAATCTTAATGGGCTGACTCAGCTCATTAACTTGAGTATGGGTTAGCCCATTTAAGATGCGCACGTCTTCGGCTTCGATTTTTCACTCTCATTCTATTCCCGTGCTCGGTTTGTCGTTTTTGGCTTCTTTTTTGTCCTTTAGTGAATATCTGATACCTGCACAACACAAATAGCAAAACACACACATATTTGGCATTTTATGTCCGTTTTTTGTCATTTAGGATCGTTTTTATAGGTAAAATGTATGTGTAATTAAGCACATACCAAGTTGCTTTCCTAATAACAAGCTACGCGACAACCTGCAAACAGATAACATTCTTGGAATTGTATTCCTATCAGTCAAAACCTCACGTGTTAACGTTTAGATATAAGTAAGCAGCGCCTTATTGTAACTAGAATCTCCTAAAAGGGTTTGTATTAAACAATTCCAAAGTAAATAATCAGTTGAGTGAGGCATTTTGTCTAACAGTGGTCGAAACCGGTCGACTGAGTTTCAATCCAGAGATATTTGAATTTTGGTAGGTTTATTTGGGTTTGCTTAAAAGTAGGTTTAGAGAATGGATTGGATTGATATGGTTCAAGTGATCAAATGTTGCATACCAGATAAATGGCATACCCAGTTCTGATGGGCAGTGGAAGGTTCGACTAAATCAGTAGCAAAGGAGGTGCCGAGTGGAATGGCAATTGTTTTTTTGTCATCCAATTATTTATGTTATTGATTTGTTTATTTATCTCATCTATTTACATGGCTCCCAAGGCAGCTGATATGATACTAAACGAATTTTGCTGAATAAAGTTATCAGCGTCTTGTTTAGAACTGGTTTATTAAATCTTAAATCTTTTCTTGGTCACACAATCGGTTAACACAAATTAAATCTCGGGACGAGATTCCTTTAAGGGGTAGGTACTGTAACAACCGGCAAATTTCGAAATTTTAAATGACTATGCTACCCTTTGACTTTTCGGGTCCGACTTGACTTTTTGACTTTTGATCTTTTATTGTCACATAAAAACGATTACCGCGTAACCGGTAAAATTTTCAGAACATATTTTAATAATAAATCATATTTATTATTACACATCTCTCATGTGCAAATTTATTTTTAACTTATTTTACTTGAAAACGAGAAGATATATGTTATTTTTAAGTTGACTTATCAAAAACGACCCGCTAGATCACGTTTTCACGACTCGGACTCTAAAGCAATTTGATGTAAAACGACATTTCGGACAACTTTTTAGTTTTGCCCGAGACCCGAAAACAAGCAGAAAATGACCGAAATACCCTCGCAAAAATTTTGAAAACGAAAACAACGCGTACCGACATGAAAATAATTAAATTACATTTAATTATCACCGTTATTAAATAAAAATATTTAATAAATTATTTATCATTTTATTCAGAAAATGTCTGCTAAAAACGCGAAGGTTCAAGCTAAAACTTTTTTTACGGTCAAAGCTTAAAGCAATACCCAATAATTGATAAACATTTTAAATGAGTTTTAATAAAAACATTTATGAAATACTACCAAGAAAATACTCATTTTTATAGGAAAAATCATTTGGAACGCAATGACGCAAGTTTCGTGTCTTGAATCCACCGTTAACTAGCCCAAATGAGTCCCGAACCGTTATTTAACGAAAATTACACTTTTAGTCCCTGTGAAAATATTTACACCATTAACCCTAAGCTATTTTACACTTGCCACTCCATTTTCATACTTTCATATATATAATTATAACCCATTAGGGTTATTTCATTTTTTACAAAACCTAGCACACACATACTATGTTTTCCGGCGCCGTCTCCCATCTCCGGCGAGACTCCCGGCCACCACAGCCGCTGCCACACCACAGATCCACCACCATCTTCATTCGACGTCACCCTCACCTCCATATCCTCCAACCGCGTACCGTCACCATATCCAAGTGATGCCACCAACATCACCATCACGTCCACCCCACCACCGACACCACAACAACCACCCTCACCACCACATCAACATCATCTCCACTGCCATCCCGTCACCATTAACACCCTCGTCATCCCTACTACCCCGCTGTCACCATCTCTCCATCATCACCACCTCAGTCACGCACCACCATAGGGTGCGTTTGGCTTTGGTCTCAACCCATCAGGGTGCGTTAGGTTTTGGGTCAGACCCATAAGTGTACGTTGGGTTTGGCATATTCACCCACATAGGGGCATTTGGTTTTTATAAGCCACTACGGGGTGTGTTAGTTTATGTGGTTAACACCACATAAGGTGCGTTGGGTTTATGGCAGCACCAAAAGGGGTGCGTGTGGTTTTATAAAACCACCAACATAGGGTGCGTTGGTTTGTTGGTAGCACCGAGGGTGCGTTTGTTTGATCGTATCACACCAAAGGGTGCGTTTGGCAGTCACCACCACCACAAGGGTGCGTTTGGTTTAACAGCCACCACCATAGGGTGCGTTTGGTTTATGAAACAGCACAAAGGGTGTGTTTGGTTTGGCAGTTAACACCAACAGGGGTGTTTGGTTTGCTGGATAACACCAAACAGGGGTGTTTGGTTTGGCAGTTAACACCAACAGGGGCGTTTGGTTGTGAAGAAACGTCGAAAGGGTGCGTTTGGGTTAGCGGCAGCACCAACAGTAGGTGCGTTTGGATCCGGGGTTAACACCAACAGTGGGTGTGTTTGGTTTTAAGCACTAAGGGCGTGTTTGGTTTGCTATTTAACAACAAATAAGGGTTGTGATTGGTTTGGTTTAATCGGTTTATAAACACACTAAAAGATTTCATGTTTATATATTAAAACCGGATTTAATGGTGGAAATGGTTAAATAAAAAGTGTTAATGATTTATTTTTGGTTTTGTGTTTTACCCACCTTAGGTGCGTTTGGATCCGCGTTTTATAACCCACATAGGGTGTTTGTTTCGATGGTCAACGACCCGTAAGGGTGCGTTTGGGACAGCAGCCTCTATGGCGTGTTTGGTTTATTTATTGTGTCCTTATTAAATCTCGTCTAAATATAGATATTTTGAAAAACGCAAAGATTTGGAATACTTATTGATTAAAGGGGAAAATATTGAATTTTGTGAAAATGGAAAACGTTGTATAAACGAATAAGTCATGCCAAAATTTCTATAAATTTCTATACTTAATATTTTTCGTTTAAAACTTCTATTATATTTGGAAACCCGATAAAGAGGATTAAGTTATAGATGATTAGCTACACCTAATAAGCACTAAGGATTAAGAATAAGCAAGTAAAATAAGCTAAAAGGCACAGAAAAAGCTAAAAGACAGCAGACATATAAGACAGTTTAAAAGGAATTTTAACAAACTTTAAACTAAGAATAAGATCAAATAAGCACATGAAATAAGCTATAAAATGAAAACAGATTGAGTTTAAGACTCAATAAGCACATAAAAGTAAAAATTAAGCAAATAGGATTAAAGAATAAGCTAGAAAAAGCAAAGACAAAAAGTTGTTTTTTAACTAAGTCTTTGGATTCTAAATGACAAATAGCTAATTGCATACCTCAAAATAATATTGCAAAAGAGTTTTAAAAACCATACTAAGCTCAAACAGATTTAGCTTATAGCACAATGAGCTTGTTCTATGAAAATCAGACCCTAAAACTTGCTTTAACTTATCTAAAATTGTAATTGAAAAATGGCTTTTAAAACTTTAAAAACTGAAAAACTATGAACTTGACAGATTGACACTTCTTTCACAAAGCAAATGCACACTTAACTTACTTTTCCTACTGCATTTTAGAAACAAATTGGAAGCATAACCAAGTCCTTAAAATAACTTTTAAGCAAAAATCAAATTTAAACAGTTTGAACAAATGTTATAACCACAGATTTAGAGAACTTGTAGAAAACACCTTAAAACTTATATTTAAACTTAAACAACTTTTGAAAACTGATTAAAACAACTTAAAAGAGCTTGACAAAGTTGGATTGATGACCCAAAACAGTTTTAAAACTAATTTGACCCATTTTAGTTCTTAATCCAAACACCCCTTTAAGTATCTCAAATCCATTTTAAAGCTTAATTTCAACTGATTTAGGCTAAGACCTTTAAGAACAGATAACAAACAAACAAAATTAAGGCTTAATAAGCAAAATCCAACAACTGATAAGCACTTATCAATAAGCAAACAGCTTAAGCAGTTTTAAGCTATTTAAGGCAGTTTTGTATAAAAACATAAACAAAGATGATTTAAGCATTAAGCAAGCATGAATAAGCAATAAACATCATAAATAAGCATAAATAAGCAGAGATAAGCACTAAATAAGCAGTAGAATAAGCTAACAGTAAAATAAGCAAAAAATGAAAAATGAAAACTTACAAGGCCCTTTGCTTAAACAAGGGCATAAAGGCTCTTTAGAGCTTTGTCTACAAGCTCTAGCTTGTTTAAAAACAAGCTAGTAAAACCCTATAAGCCCTTCCAAATCCGGCTTATCTTCCAATTTAGCTTTTGAGTGATTTTGAGTAAAAATGACTTAAACTCTATAAACTATGGAAAAGTTTATATAGTTTAAGTAAAACAGTTTGAGTAACAAGGAAAAGAGCTTAAGAGAGCTTAACAAACATTTTTAAAACATAAACTTCATTAACTTAAAAACAGAATTTAACATAAAAACATAAATTTCATTAACACTTTAAAAAACATTACAAGACTTTAAATAAAGTTACAATAAGCTAATATAAACTAATTTAAGCTGAAAATTACAATAAAAAAGACAGATGCCCTAAATTCTGCCCTAATGGCCACTATTTATAGACGAATGAGAAGGTTCTAGGTCTTGGTGTGCTTCTTGTGCTTGTTGTGTGAGAGGCTTGAGAGCTCTTCATCCTGGCCTTCCATTCCAATCTTTAATCCATCTGAGCCCTTGATTCTTGTCATGTTCCATCAGCCAATCAAATAATATAGGATTGCCAAGGTGGATTTGTATTCTGGGGAAATGTGTTAGTGGGGTGTGAGTTTGTTTTGTCAGGTTGCAGGGTGAAATGAAAGAGACGGGTGAATAGTAGGTTTTGGCGGGAGAGTGGTTTAGGGGTTTGATTTGTAACGGGGTTAGGGGTAAAGGACTAACGGTGTAAGGCTCAGGGACTAACTGTGCAATAGTCAGGGACTAACTATGTTAGTCCCTAAGGACTAACGGTGAAAAGGTTGTAGGATAAATGGGCTAACAGGGTTATGGGCTGTTAAAGTGGTTTGGGCTTTTTAATTTGGTTTGGGCCAGATTTTATTAATTGGATTTTGGGCTTTATAAAGACTTTTGATTTAATAGAAAATCTTAATGGGCTGACTCGGCCCATTAACTTGAGTATGGGTTAGCCCATTTAAGATGTACACGTCTTCGGCTTCGATTTTTCACGCTTATTCCATTCCGTGCTCGATTTTGTTGGTTTTGGTTTTGTTTTTGTCCTTTAGTGAATATCCGATACCTGCACAACACAAATAGCAAAACACACACATATTTGGCATTTTATGTCCGTTTTTTGTCATTTATGATCGTTTTTATAGGTAAATGGTTTGTGTAATTCAGCACATACTAAAATCCCCCATACTAAGATATTGTCGTGTCCTCAAGCAATGCTATAAGTGAACACTTTTAAAGACTAAGAGTCTTAATTCCCCTCGACTAATTACCTCGAAAAGTAGCCAAGTGTTCATCTTAAGGAATTAAGAATCGTTAGTTTTGAAAAGCCCCGTTTTAACCATTTTACAAATCTAAACTAATTACCACACATATATTTTTTTTTTCCTTTTTCTAGAATGTTTGGACTTTCATTATTTTCATAACCTTTAGGGTCATAGAACAAGAAGCACTTCAATCCTAAAATTCCCAATAAGGATAAGTTCATCGTCCCCGATTTTTCACTTGTCCCAAACCAAGCTTAAAAATGAAATCACCGTTAAATATAAGTTAAGATGATAACATTACTCATATTTGTAACTTGTGAACTTTTCACTCCCGACAATTATTATATCATATGTGAATGTGCTAATTTTGAATTTCAACCTTGGATCAACCTTTTTAAGAAAATTGCAATATTTTTATGCTTTACGTTCCTCCCAAGAATTATGATTTTGAAGGTGAGATCATTCCATGTAGCGACTTTCTTCTCGGCACATCCCAACCGAGACCGGCTTAGGTGACCAGGCTTTTGACACCCCACAGAGAATAGTATCGGAACTCACGGACCTTCGGTTTCAAAAACTCTTAGGCTTCCCGTCAAATATACAATTTATTTAGAAGGACCACAACTTAAAACGAAATAGTCTTAGTTCAAAAGCATATTTAAATTTAAGAAAAAGAGATTTTCCATATATTTATTAAATCACATATATTACACTTAATATAATTATACATCATTTAAACGAAGGAAATCCTCGACCTTTTTAAAGGCTGCAACATCGGTTGTGAGCCGGCAAGATGCAGCAAAGTTTTATCAGTCTCGGATTATTATTCTTACTATGAGCCTTCTTTTGAAGACTGCCACATCGGTTGTGAGCCGGAAAGAGGCAGTAAACTTTGATCAGCCCACAGTTATTATTATTATTATTATTACCTCATTTTTTTTAATTTTTTTTAACATAAAAACATATTACCACGATATAGAGAAAATTTCTTTTTAGAAAATTTAAGTATAATTTTGAACTAAGACTAAATAAATTATTGTTATCGACTACATTAAAAAATCGTTGATTTAAGTTTAATTTTCAAAAAGAGCACGTATTATTAGTCCCGGTTTAGGAGCTATGGGAGAAAAAACCACAAACCTAAACTTATGAGCTCTTACTAATTTCCAACTAATTCTTGTTGCATCTAACTCATAATTAACTCTATCCATTTTTTCGTTCTTCGCAAATTAAAATCTTAATAATAAAGATCCGAGAAAGCGATAGTCTAAAAGTTAAGGAACAAGCTAGAACGCAACATGCTCGATCGAGTCAAAATTTATTCTTATTTTACCCAGCAGGAAAGTCAAAATTGTGACAAAACACTTATTTTATTTTTGGAATTTTTAAAATTTTTTCATTTTTTTGGTGGTAAAAACGGGATTACGAGAAAACAACGGCTGCAGGCACAATCAAATCGATAGGAACCCCATACTAGAATTGAACATTATCCTCAATGTTTTAAGAAGGGTCTCTACGTAAATCTAAAGCCGTTTATAATTATGCTTAAAGATAAACTTTAGGTCATAAGATTTGGATATTGGATTCCCAAAATGAAGCTGAGGATGTGAAGCTCGAGTGAACGAAGGACAAAAACCATAAGCACGAGAGGCTTCAAAAATCCAGGACAATCCTGGACAATCATCACAAAAACACAAGCACACGAGAATGGAAGAGGCACACCTCCTCACGTTACACTAATTAGAAATAGAAAGAAGATAAAAGGATAAGCATGGGTTGCCTCTCACGAAGCGCTTGTTTAAGGTCACTTAGCTTGACATCCCCGAATTTCATGGTCCTATAGGGAAAGTTTGGAGCTCTGGACAACCCCACGTGCATGTCCCCCCCCTACAAAGTAGTGCTTAAGTCGATGACCATTCACCTTGAAGTTTGGTCCGTCGGTTTGAGATAACTCGACGGTGCCATATGGAAATACTTAGGTAACGGTGAATGGTCCAGTCCAGCGGGTCTTAAGCTTGCCCGAGAAAATGTTTAATCTAGAATTAAAGAGGAGGACTCGATCACCAACGTTGAAAACGCGGTTCTTGATCTTGGAGTCATGGATCCTCTTTGTCTTCTCTTTGTAGATCAAAGAGTTCTCATTGCATGATCACGAAGTTCATTAATTCCTTCATTTGAACTTTCTGAAATCGCCCACGTAACAGTCATAATGCAATGTTTTAAAGGCCTAGTAGGCCTTGTGCTCAAGCTCGATAGGTAGATGACACGCCTTTCCGTACACTAACTTGTAAGGGGTGCACCCGATGGGTGTCTTGAATGCGGTACGGAAGGCCCATAATGCATCATCCAACTTATCGGACCACGAAGCACGGTTTTCACCTACGGTCCTCTCAAGAATTCATTTCAAACCACGATTTGAAACCTCAACTTGCCCACTTGTTTGTGGGTGATACGCGGTGGAGAGACGGTGAGTAACTCCGTATTTAAGCATGACTTTTTGTAAATTGGTCATTGTCAAAATGGGTACCGGCGATCACTAATGATAGCACAGGGGTCCCAAATCGGGCAATAGAGATTTAAGAATTGCAAACAACTTCGGCGTCATTGTGGGGAGCGCCTTCGCTTCAACCATTTTTGACAAATAATAGAAGGCCACGAGTAATATACTTAAATTCCCTCGTGAAGACTGAAAGGTCCCATAAAATTGATGCCCCACACGTCAAAGATCTCAAAACCTGATTGCCATTTGCTTATGCATTTCATCCTTTATGAATTTTTTTCATGACGTTGACAAGTTGTCACACCAATGTGACCAAGTCATGGGCATCTCGATAAAAAGTTCGTGCCAAAAAATCCAAATCAAAGATTTTTTTAGCGATGGTAGTTGGCACCATTGATGTCCCCCGGTGGGTCCATTATGGCAAGCATGAGGATATCATGGGCTTCTTGGCAAAAAACACACCGCCGAAGCACTTGATCTGCACATCTCTTGAACAAATAGGTCGGTCCCAAAGCTAATTCATAACGTCTTTGAAAAATTTATTCTTTTGTTAGGAACACATCCCATTCACAACAAAATTCCCGCATGTAAATTTTTTCAAAGTCGCAAACCATGGGGTTCTATCAGCACCACGAAAAGTCACCATACCAGTGTCTCGAGAGGAAATTTTCCGAAATTTCCTTTTCTCAAGCTCACATTGGTAGGGTTCTCTAACCTAAAAAGTGGACGGTCCCTAGATTCTCCGTTTCCCTTTTTATCACGAATAAATACATCAAATCTTATAGTATAGAGAATCAACGAAGCAATCTCGTTTAGCACTTGTTTAGCGAGAAATACTTAAGAGCCGAGTGGTCCATATATCACTATTGTTTTTCGAAAAGACAAGATACGGCCCAAAATTTCTTAAAAGCATACACTACGCAAAAAGCTCTTTTTTGTAGCGTATAAAGACTTGAGCGTCGTCAGAGTCTTGCTTGCATAATTTATTGGTTGAAAATGGTTTGGTCTACGTTGCCCCAAGACCGAATACCCCCCTTAAAAAACCGCAAAGTTCACTAGCATCACACATATCTCAAACAGTAGGTCCCAAAACGGGCAAACTTAAAATTGGTGCTTCGGTTAATTTTTTCTTAAGCATTAAATTCCACTACACATTCCTGGAAAAGATAAATGGGTTTCTATTTCTAGAAGGTGGGTCATTGTTGAGATTTTGAAGGAAGTCATGAATAAACCTACGGAAAAATCCCGCATGTCCTAAAAAACTTCTAACTCCTATTGACGTTTGTGGATGAGTAGTTTTGCTATTACATTTCAACTTTGCTTTATCAACCTCAATCCCAGTACTAGAAATTTATGTCGAGACGAAGTCCTCTTTTGACCATAAAATGGCAATTCTCCCATTAAGAACAAGGATATGTTTCTTCGCACCTTTTGAGCATTTGTTTTTAAAATGGGAAAGGCATGAAGAAAGGAATCCCCGAAGACCGAGAAATCATCCAAGAAGACCAATTGTTTCCTCATCAGTCATAGAAAATTCCACATGCACCTTTTGGAACGTGTCCCCGTAGCTTTACATGAGCCAAAAGGCATGCTGTCGGTATAGGCAAAGATCTGTAAGGGCAAGTGAAGGTCGTCTTTCTTGGTCCTTTGGGTCAATTGGTAATTTGAAAGTAACCCAGAAACCATCTAGAAAACAATAGTATCGTTTCCGCAGTCCTCATCAAGCATTTGGTCCATAAACGGTAATGGAAAATGATCTTTACGGGTGACATCATTTAACCTTTGGTAGTCAATGCATACACGCCATCTCGTAATCAATCGAGTAGGTATCAATTCATTGTCATCATTTTCAAACACGGTTATACCACCTTTCTTGGGCACACAATAGACGGGGCTAACCCATGGGCTATCGGAGATGGGATAAATCAATTCGGCTTCAAGAAGTTTGATAACTTTCTTGAATGAACTCATTAATTTTTGGGTTAACCCGTTCTTTGATGTGGCACCGTGGTTTAACATTATCTTTCCATCAAAATCTATGGGTACAAAAATTTGCTCTATTCCTTAATATCCGACATCTTCCAAGCATGGCACGCATATGTGGATCTAAGACCCTAAGAAGAGCGTCCTGTCCTCATCTTTGAATTTAGCGATTATGATGGGTTATTTATCGATACCCTCAAAAACCTAGTACTCAAATGAGGAGGAAAGTCTTTGAGCTCAAGCTCGGGAGTTTATCACTAGAAGATCACGAGGTCTTAAGTACCTTAAATATTTTGATTCTCCAGAGGGAGGGGTGAAGTTGTCAAATTAAGGGCAATCTTTCAAGGGGTGATAAGGTCTTCTTTTGGATCGAAGTTGGCATCATCAATTCCCGGTGGAATTAATTCGCTAGTAAGACAGGCTTTGATTTCTTCCAAAATGAAGTCACATCCCTCAAAAAGAGTGTGAGAGGTGGGAGAAGTAGAAAGGATTGGTTCCAAAGTTGGGGTAGGATTGCCACTCTCGGAAATGTTCGAAAATCCAAGTACTTCTTGAGCAAACTCCTCACAAGCTACGTCGATAACATCGACTCAGTTAACCGATTCAATAGTATTGTAGGAGAATGTCTTAGTATCACCAACTTTGAATGTTATGGATTGTTCATCATGTCGAAGGGTCATTTGTAACAACGTGAACATCATCAAAGCTCGAGCCATCCTCAAGAAAGTCTCTCGAGAATCAAGGAAACTCGAGATCGGCAATAACATCAATGACAACGAAGTCGCAAAAGAGAAATGTCCCACTTTCCCGAAAAACATCCTCGGCGATGCCGATTGGAGTAAAATCTTCGGGTCGGCAGTTCAAGTATCATTCGGTGTCTGGTCAAATCAAGGAATTTAGCTTTTCCATACGGAAAGAGGCATTAGGTTGATGCTTGCACCGATGATCGGACACAAGGCTAAGCAATCATCTATCTTGAAAATCAACAACTGTATAGAAACCACCGGGTCCCAAGTTTTTTTGGGAAACTTTTTGAGGATAACCGCCGAGCAATTCTCATTCACCGGTGTCTTGATTAAGTCAATTATCTTATCTTTGTTATTGAAAGCTTTCTAAACATGGTGCAAACTTGGCTGTGTAGGAAGCAACCGTAAAGCTTAGCTCGAAATGGAGATTCCAAAAACATTTCCACAATTTCAAAGTTAAAGATCGTCATTTTCACGGAGCTTCTTCCATGTTAATCTTGAGGATAAGTGAAGTCGATTAGTCTATGAGCAACAACGGGCTCATCAATTTAGGTTTGGACCTTCGGAGGTTGGATGTTTTCGGTGCTTGGGTGCACCGTATCCTTTGTCACCTCGGGTTCGTGTTCCACCACCTTAGGAAGAGAAGAAGGCGGAGGTGGAACTTGAGGCCCATCATAAGAAACTCCACTTCGGGTGGTGATGGCTTTCATATCACCTCTCGGGTTAGCAACGGTGTCGCTAGGAAGAGAACCCGAGCCCGAAGTAGAAGGCCGGATGGGATTCAGAAGTTGGTAACCATCTCCTTAAATTAGTCATTTGTTTTGCATGTTTTTTGTCATGCATATTTTTCATAACCCGCATCATTGGCTTGATGTAGTTTTGAAAGTCACCTTTGACACACCTTTGTTGAGAGCCGGAGCTTGGTAAGCCGGGGGTTGATAAATTGGACTTTGGTTGTAATTATTCCCCCGGTTTTGATTGTAACGGTTTTGATTATTTCTTTGATTGTTTTGAACGGGAGGAAAACCGGGAGGTCGAATTTGATTTGCAACCATCGGAGGACGGTAACCGGTATTTCCTTGGTTGTAGTTAACCGCGGCGGCTTGTGAAACGTATTCTTGAATATTGTCACGATAAACGTTGCCACGGTGGTGGGACAATTACGGTAAGAATGAGCACCACGCACGTTACCAAACTTCCCCTACCGCTTGTTATACGGTATCGGGAGCTTGGGATTTAGTTTTTCTATCGAGAGCAAGGCTCTCACATATCTTAAGTTCGCAAACATGGTGAAACACCGGGGGTAGAAGCTAGATCGTAACCCACTTTGGAAACAATCGCATTGCTTCATGATAACGAACTTTTGATTGCTCTCGATTGATGGTAAGCAATCTCGAGGCAATTTATCCAAAAAATTACCCCGTTGGCAGAATTCAACGAATCTTGATCATTAGAGTTCAAAAGCATTGTAAAAGAAATCGAGTTGATTTAAAATGTCTGAGAACGCGCCATGATATTGGGCATGCACAAAGAGGGAAATTCCCATGAATCGGGCCTGAATGATCCCATGCCCTTGATCGATTCTTCTACGTTTGTAAAGTGTTTGTTACCTTGGATGAATCCAAAATAACAATGGTTAAGACTTTTTTTGTATACCAAAGTGTATGTGGAATCTACACTTTGATACTCTAGAGATAATTATCAATAGAACAGTAACAACCAAAGAACAATGAATAACACAAACTGCTTCAATATTATTAGAATAATACGAGTACTCTTGTAGTACTAGGGTTACAAACCTTGAAGCTATTCTTTCTCTAAAATATATCTAAATCTCTTAAGCATAAGCGACTTCTTAAACCTTAAAACTAGGATCTCCTTTATAACAAACAAGGAGTCTTTACAAGATAAAATGCCGAACTATTTGGAAGTTTTTACAATAAAATACAAATATAACAGATATACATTCCTTATTTTTCTCTTTGCATCCTTATCTCCAAGTCAGCAGCTTCGACCATCAGCAATATTAATCTTTCTTCTAGCAGTATTAACTAACTCTGGCAGTACTAAGTTTGTACTGGCAGTACTAACTCCATTAGTACTGTTAGTTATACCTTGGTAGTATTAACTCTTGTGAAGATTTATTCCCAACAATCCTCCCCTAAACTTTTGAGATATATCTTCAAATCCCAATTTCTTCTTCTGATAAATCTCCTAGTCTCTCCTTTTGCAGATATTCTTTTCAATCCCTTTCTACTCTGTACTTGAGATCATATAAACCTAAAGTTCAAAAGCCGTGAACTCTCAAGATCGAACCTCCATTCTTTTCAACATTCTTATGGGGGAAATCATCTCTTGACTTAAAGGGTATTTCTTCTCTGTCAGCATATGTATGGTTATACCATTCTGCATCAGTAAAATGTGAATACCACAAAAATCATATAAACTCCAGCTTATCACATTGTATTCATGCTGATTCTTCCATATCTCATCTTCTTCATCAGGCTCAAATAAAGTGTGCAGATCTCCCCAAAGCATCAAATCATATCCTTCAGGTCTTGAAGCACTATACCTTTCTTTGACTAATCTATACAACTCCTCTACATCTTGTCTATCAAAGTCTTCAAGCATCTCACTCAAAACCTTATAGTTCTTGGAACTGCCATCTCCTCTGAAGATTTGATAATACATGAAATTTTTAGTCAAAGTGTAAGTCTTCTAATCCACAATTGGATACTGACCCTTTATTAATAAAGACTGCACTTTGTAAGAGAGATTCACATCTTCTGCAAACTCTTCTCTGGAATTAACATCTAAAAACCCTTTAGAGTTCTCCTTCTCAGCATCTTCTTCCAACTTTTGTTCTCTTAACATCCTTTTTTTTTCTAGAAGAAATTTCTTCTTTTTGCTCCTAATTCTTTAGCACTTCTTTCACTTCCTTTTTGTGTATCACATGTTTTTTCTTCATCTTTTCAGGAGACTTCATCTTTTTTACTTCCATGCTCCATAGGCTCAATGTGTTGGTTAAAATCCCAAACCTTTTCAAATATTGGCCTAATATCATTATAAGACATTCCCTTGAAGTCACTAATCTTGTAGTTTTCTCCTGATTCCTTCAAGTATATGATCATGTTCTCCTTGCCTGGCAATTGTCTTTGGCTTCATCTTTGGAGCATATACTTATGACTGTCAGGATCATCCAATCTATCTTCTTATAGACATGGCTTCAGCCATACTCTTGTCTTTCCTCTTCATCCCACTGTCTAGCAATTTCTTTATCTCTTGCAATTTGTGCCCTTTGTTCTTCATTCATTTGTTCTTCCAGTCTGATGGCTTCAGCAAAACTTAACCTTTCTTGTTCAAGCTCCTTCTTAGACTTCTTCTTAGGCTCAGACTCTATTATTATTGCTTTTCCCTTGTCTTGTCTTGTCCTTTTCTCTTCACTCCTTCTTGTATAAGTAACAGTTCTTCCAGCAGTACTAAGATTCTCCTCAGCAGTACTAACCACTGGAACTTCACTAGCAGTACCTTTTGTTGCACCAGCAGTACTAATTTCAGCACTCCCTTTCTCATTGCTTCCTTGATCTTGAATGACTTCAGTTGGAGTCACTTCTTGAATAAAAGGTTCAGTTTCAGTACTTGCTTTCTCTTGAACTTCTGCATCAGATAATTTCCTCCCCTGGTTGGAAGAATCATCTTGAACATCTGCATCATCTTCAAAAAGGACAACCTATCTCTTTTTCCTGGATCTCCAAATCTGACTCTAGCCTCTAATTTCTTGACTCTTAGAATGAGCTTAGTGAAAGCAGAACTGTAAGTTTTCTTTGTCTTCCTCAAGTCATCCTCCAATACTCCAATCCTGTCAGAAAGTTTGGTAACCAAATTCGTCAATTCATTAAGTTTCAAGCTACCCTCATCACTTCCATGTGAGTGAACAGCATGGAGAGGTGAGTCATGGGGTGTAGGAAAGTGGTGTTCTGCTCCAGGTGATGGTTGTGTTGGTGATGGTTGTGTTGGTGATGGTTGTGTTGTAGCAGCAGTGGTATTATCAGGTGAGTGTTGAGTTGAAGGTTCAGGTGAGGGTGAAGGTGAAGATGTGATTCTTGAAGGAGAAGTGGAAGGTTCAGTAACATCTAGCATAGTAGGGAATAGAGCAACTTCCTGGCCTGAATATCCCTTTGTAGGCCTCTTCATGTTGTTAAAAACTTTGTTGCTAAGAGAGGGTACAGGATATGTTCTTGAGTGTTGTTGAAGTTGGTTCTCTCTGCATATCTAGGCATATTTGAATGGACCATAGGGTACTTTCAAAACTTATTGGGGGCTAGAAATATTCGACACCATATCACAAAAATCATCCAAGAAAAATTATACTATCCTATTGGTAGCTAAACAGATAAACAGCAGTTGCAATTTTTACTACTAAACTGCTCCCAAGCAGTCCTTCTTAGGGCTAAGGCAATGAAGAATATTGTGAATAAGAAACCTCCATTGAGGTGAAAAAGCACCCTTTTGAAAAGTTAACTTATCTGAATCAGTGTGATATCCCATAAGTGCCAATTGCTCAAAAATCTCCGAGTTGGGTAGAGAAGTAATACCATCATTATCATCCAACTTGAGATGTCGTCTTAAAGATGCTTCAGTGATAGTCATGGAGTGACCATCAATGGTAGCAATAATCTTGACTTCTCCATTATCATCAGTAGAAGCTTCAGCAGACCTCCAAAATTGTTTGATAAACGAGACAGAAACAGCTGGCTTCTTTGTGAGTGCATAACAAATGTGACTTCGAGCTAGGAAATCGATGACTTGATGAAACCCTTCACTGCCTGTAGATTTCTCTAAAAACGCTACCATGTTGTGCTTGTCACAAAATTCCAAGTTTGCCATGAATAAAACTGTGAGTAATCGAGTGGGATATGATCGTGGATGAATATATGAAGGTTGGAGAAAGTTAATTGAGATTTAAATAGAGAAACGTAGAGATATGGTTTGACCGACTTAAAGAAATTGAGTTTATCGTGATTAAATCAAACGTATATATAGAAAGATCACGAAAGTCCAATTGGTCAAACCCCTATATCATAGGAATTTGGCGGAAATATCTCAACGGCTCTATTAATTAATGAAAAATCTGTTAGGCCCAAACAGTACTAACGGTCATCCAGCAGTACTAAATTTGGTCTAGCAGTACTAAAATAAGCCTAGCAGTATTAACTTCTCCACCCAAAAGCAGTACAAACTCCAAAACTTTTGTAGCATTCAAAAATAGCATCACACAATCTCTCTTTCTGTTTTTAAGCTCACATTTAATCTCTCAATTATTTTATCTCACTTTGCACTCTGTCTGTTTTTCATACATCTCTCTTTCTGTTTTTAAGCTTACCAATTCTCTTTATTCTTTTTAGCTCACAATTCACACAAAGTTTAGTTTTTGGCAAACTACCAGCCATTAACGGATTTGATTAGTCTTTACCATACTTTGCTTGGACTAAGCCAATTGCTTCATTGTAAAAACGATGGTGCATGAGACCAAATAGTTTTTTGAATTAAAAAACCTATCAACTATCCAACATTTGAGAGTCTTATGGTATGTGCTTAAACACACATACCTTTTACCTTTAAAAACGAGCTAAAATAACCAAAAACGGACTTAAAATGCCAAATATATGCTTGTTTTGCTAATTGTATTGTGCAGGAACGGATAACCAAGAAAAGGACGAAAAACAAAGACAAAACGACAAAACCGGACTCGGAATGGAAAAGACTGTGAAAGACAAAGCCAAATCAAAGCCGGAAAGTCAATCAAGTCAAAAAGTCAACAGAAAAGTCAACTGGTCAAAGTCAAAGTCAACCCAAGTCAACCCCGGGGCCAAAGTCAAAGAAATATAAGTTTAGGGGCTGAAATTGCCAAACCCTAAACTTATATAAAAAGAAGAAAAGAGGAAAAGAAAAGAGAAGGGCTAATTTTGCAATTCACTCAAAGTAACAAGTGGGGGGGCAAAACTGCCAACCCCCCTAACTTGTACACCAAAGGGACGTGGGATGCAATAAGTCCTATAACTCTTGGGGACTTGTTTTGCCAAGTCCCCAAAAGTTATTTAACCATAAGGACCAACTGTGTAAATGAACAAGTAACTTAGAGGGACCATTTTTTTGGTAAATGGTGAAACTCTCGCTCTTTATAACAACCAGACTTCTTTTCCCCCCCCCCCGCGCCAACCATTGCCCGCCCCCCGCTTCTTTGTCCCCAAAAACACTCACGGTGTTTTACACCCTTTTACCCATGAATGTTCATCAATCCCCTCCATGGATAATCGATTTTCCCCCTCCCCACTTACTTTCCCAGCACAAAGTGCCAACTGGCAAATTCCCACACCCCCCAAGACCCACATTCGATACTAAAAATTGAATTTAAAGATTGAAGGGCCAAGATTAAACCTCTCACACAACAAACACACCTGTGTTTGTGTGTCTACAAACAAGCACAACAAAGAGAAAGAAGAAAGAAGACCTAGTGTAGGTTTTCGGCTATAAATAAGCCTTGTAAGCCATTGTGGCAAATATCCAGTTTTATATCAAGTTACATTCAAGTTTTATTAAGTTTTTATTGTAGTTTTAAGTGTTTTTATGTTAATGTCCTTTATGCAATTGAAATTTTCAGTTTTAATGAAAATTTAAGTCATTTTTACTCAATAAGCTCTCAATAAGCTCATTAGAGCTTATTCTTGCTAATAAGCTCTAATTCAGCTTAAAATTTGTTATAAGCTCTTTCATATTGTTTTAGTTTGAATTAAGCTCATAAATGTCCACTTGAGTGCAATTTGGAAGCCATTTGAAGTAATAAGCTCCCAAGAGCTTATTGAGCTTATTGCTCAGGTTTAGAGGCTAAGGAGCCATTAGGACAGGTTTTTAGGCCACTCACTCAGAAAGAGTGGCCTTGGTTCTGAAACTTCAAAAATCCAAGGTCTAATTTCTAAATTCTTACTTAGCTTAAACCTTTAGCTTATTTGCTTTCAATCTTTGTAAACACATTAGTTTAGAGTTGTTATTTGGCTGTTGTAAGTTTTTATTGCATAATTTTGTGTTAAATTAGCTTATCTCTCAAAAACTGTCATAAGTATTAGTATAAGCTAGTAGAGAAACTAGCTTATTTTTCTTAATAAGCTAGGATTTTTAGTTTTAAAATAGTTTAAATAGGTCAAAATAAGTAGAAGTGGATAAAAAGTTTTCAAAGTTTTAGTTTAAAAATAGGTTTTAAACTCCCTTTGGTTTGACAGTTTTGAGATAAAGGGGTGTTTGGCATAAGCCTAAAAATGGGTCAAATTGGTGTTTGCATGGGTTAGGGTAATTGGGTTAACTTTAGCTTAAGTTTTTAAGTAATTTTAAGCTGTTTTTAGAAAGTTCTTAGTTTTAAAATAGATTTCTAAAGTTTTTAAAACCATTTTCATCACTGTGAGGTTTTTTAGAAACCCACAAGTGCTTATTTGATTAAGCACTTGAGAGTTTAAGTTTAAGGTTCAAAAGAGTGTGTTTAGTGTGTCTAAACAAGGCTGTCAAGAGCCCTTTGTTCCTTTGACTTTATAAGTCAAAACTCACCAAGTATCCTTTGGTCACAGTTTTAATAAACCCAAAACACCTTTTTCACTATCAAAATTAAACAAGTAAAATTGATTTTTAGAAGTTGAAAATTGGTGCACAAGCCCCTTTGCTATCATACTCCATCTGTTTGAGCTTATTTTATTGTTTAGAGCTTATTTGACAGCTTTTAGCAAGCTGTCAAATAAGCTACTAAAGCTAAGCTTAAATCTCCCCTGGTGCAAAGGGGAGATTTTAGGCCCTTTGTTCTCTGTCTTGTTGAGTTCTAAAGCCCAAGCCTTTGGCTTATTTTGAAAGCTCATAGGCCCTTGTATAAGCCCTCAAAGTTTCAGACCTTGAAGAGCTTATTTGTGGGCTTATTTCTAAGCCAAAACTTGCCTTTTGGCTGTTTTTGCATTCCTTAGGCTGAGGAATTGTTGAATTTTGATTTTAGCTTATTGAGCTTATGCCATAAGCTCAAATTGCTTTCTCATAGCATTTTAAGTTAGTTTAAATAGTTGTCAAGCTTATTTTTTCCTTTTTCTAGCTTATTTGCCCAAGTGACTTAGTAAAATTTTAGCTTTTAGGCTTATTTCAGTTTCTGTCACTTAAGCCCTTTCCAACAGCTTATTTAGTTAGCTTTCCCTTTCCTTTTTAGCTTATTTAGGTTAGTTTAAGCCCCTTTTGCTTATTTTAGTCATTAGCTTAGCTTATTCGACCATAAGACTTAGAAAAATTGGCCTTTAAGCCATTTTAGCTTGCTGTCAACTTTAAGCTTATTTTTAAGCTTATTCTTTTGATAAAAGTGAAAAGTGCATTTGTTAAAGTTGTGTAGTATAAGCCCCTTAATAAGTTTGTAGTTTTAAGTTTTAGCTGAAAATCATTTTTTAATAAGTCAAAAATAAGCTGAAATCGTAGGGTTTATTTTGTATATAGTTGATAGTTCAAGGTTAACTATTTTCATTGTAGTGTAAATTCTAGATATTTTGCCCGCCTACCTTTTAGTTTCATTTCTTACCATTTCTACCCTAGAGTTTTAAAAAAAAAAAAAAAGGGGAAGACACTTGGTCCGGGTGAGCAAGACTCGAACCCGGGACCAAGCGGTACATCCCCTTTAACTCACACACACTTAACCACTGCGCCCTTGGGTCTTTTTCGTTAAAGACTCAAGGGCAAACATATTTAAGGGTGTTTTGCCCAAATAAGCTAATAAGCTGTCCAAGCTTATTTTCGGGCTTATTTGTTAAGCTGTGTTGTGTTTGTTATTTTTCATAGGATTGTTAAGTTGTAAAGTATTTTTAGAAAATTTTTCAGAATTTTTCGTAATCATTTACTATTTTTTATAATTTAATTTAGTTAAAAGTTTGTTTAATTCATAAAAAATACAAAAATTATCAAAAAAATATTTTGCTTTTTTAGAAAATTTTCTTTTACCATCTAGTTTGTAGGAAAAATATAAAATTTTTCGTAGGGTCATTTTTATAACTTTTCATCGTTTAAAGAACGGGTCCGGGTACGGGATTTTGTTTTGACTCGTTTTTGGGTCAAACGAACTCCGTTTTCGGTCTAGTCTTTTTCATTCTTCGTTATTTGTCCCGTAGAGTAGTTTAGAAGTGAAAAATTCTCCGTAGGGTTATTTTTAAAGTTTTTAGGTTTTCCCCCTTTTGTTCGGGATTCGGGCTCTCGTTTTCTAGTTTAATTTCGTAATTTCTAGGTTTTTCTTAAACGTTTTAGTCCGTTATTATCTAATTTGACTTTTTCAACTTCCCAAACTCATTCCTTCGATCGTATCGATTTACCATTCCAGCCTCGTTGGGGATTTACGACCCGGGAAAGCTCTGTACTACTTCTCGGTATCATTGATTCTGCTTTTAGACTATTCTTACTATATATTTTATATTTTATTATATTATATATATTTTAAGGTGTAGTTTGAACGGATCACATCTTCACCAAAGCTTTGCATCAAGAAAGATTAAACTTCTTGATAGAAAAGCTTGGAATGAAAAGCATGTCTACCGAAACTCTAAAATGTCTAGCTGAAGAAGAGAAAGAGTAATGGTGGTAACTCTTCACAGTAATGGTGGTAACTCTTCACATATCCTATGTACTATATGTAAATAAGAAAATATAAAAACTCAAAAAGATTTTTCATTCTTATAAAAATTTACAAAAAGAAAACACAAAAATATAAAACAAGAAAATCAAATAGAAAAATATAAAATTAAAAAATACAAAAATATGTAATTCTGACATGTCTTCTGGAATCGATAATATTTACGACCCTAGAAATGTCATTCAACAATGACACGTGGTTGTAAATAAAGTTCGAACAGAAGTTCTAAATGTTTTCAAACCATATTAATGTCTTGCTATTATTTCAAACAACAACCCGGTCCTCATTTTAAAGGCAAGTATTTTGTCAAAAAGAAAACTTAACCTCACAACGGGAATTAAGTTTCTCGGGTATGAATTACTTCATATTCATACAAAGGCTTGTGTATACTTTGCTACACAACCCGTGCTTTCTGAAAATACGTGTACGTATCAGTGCACTTATTTGTCAAAATAAGGGAAGTCTTATTTTTTAGTGGTATAAATGTGTTGTTTTTCAAAACATATCAGTAATATCAATGTCTCATCAGAAAAATATTTTAAAAGAGAATTCTATCACTCAAACGATGTCTACAACTCTTTAACTAGAAAACGAGACATTATTTGAGGGGGGAGAAATGTTTTAATAATTCTTTTAAAATGATACTTCATAATTTAATCACGGATTAAACGAAAAAGGTTTTGGACTATAACAGATCAATCGCTAAAGAGGAGTTAAATAATTTAACTCATTTGGGCTTAAGATGTTATTTGATTCAACCTTTAGGGTTAAGAATGCAAAATTTGAGTCTTAGTATTTAAGTTTGCAACTAGGAGGACTAAAGATGACATTTTCCTAAAATACTTAAGTCTTAAGAAAGTTCAAAAAGGGAAATGGAAGACTTAGGAAATCACAGGGACTAAACCTGCCAAACTCCCAAACCCTAAAACTAATAATACCAAAAATGAGTTAATGTACAAATTCAAAATCATAAACATTTTTCCCTCTTCCCTTACTCGTTCGCACAAGATCAAACCTGAATCATAAGCCGTTTTCAACGCAAAAGGTAAACAAGAAATTTGTTTCTTGTTCATAATCACCTAAACTACAATCTCTCAAAAGGAATTAGCCTAGTTCGTCATAAATTTGTCAAAAACCCTATTTTTTCCAAATTAGGGTTCATAACAAAATTTTTGTGACTTAGTCTAACTAAAGTGGGGGGGGGGGGGGTGGTTCATCTAGATGTGTAGAACATGCGTGTGAAACAGTTTTTCATAACTCTAACACATTAGTGAAATATCTTGATTTTTGTGGACGATTTTTTGTAACGAATCTGCATATTGGGTTAAATGTTTGTGGGTTTGTGATAATAAGTTGTATTTGATGTTTGTGAATGTGTTAGATCAAATATTTTTGTTGCTAGAAAAAACCCTTAGGGATTGTCTTTGATTATTCACGAGTTCTTGGCTATGAATTTTGCTCAAAAGGTGTCTGGATAGTTGCTTATGTGTATATCAGGTTTATATGTGGTCACATGTCCTCTAGATGTACCTAAATTGGTTATAAGTTTTCTTTGTTGGCAAAATTGTGATTTGCTTCTTGAACGTGCTCGAAAATTTGCCTAAAATGCTTCCAGAGTTGTTCTTTGTTGATGATAATGATTGCTATATGTTAATCATGTGATATAAAATGCTTATGACAAATGTTTGCATGATCAAAAGTGTTTAAGAAAAATTCTAGATAAAACTTGTGTCTTATGAGGAATATGTCAAAATTTTATGAACACTACGGAATGTGTAATTTGCCTTGACTGCGGTTTGTGTTATTTTCCTTGGCTGCGGTTTATGTAATTATGTCTTGGCTGCGGTTTATGTAATTATACATTTGGCTGCGGTTTATGTAATTATGCCTTGGCTGCAGTTTATGTAATTATGTATTTAGCTGTGGTTTATGTTTTACATTTGGCTGAAGTTTATGTTTTGTCTTGACTGCGGTTTATGTTTAACAGGGGTAACAAATGGTTGCGGTTTAAGTCATTTTATGAACAAAAACTCTGCCAAAATTTTGAACAAACCCTAAGAGCATAACAAACATTTTAGATTATCCAAAATTGACAAGTTTGACTATGGACCACACTTTGACCATTTGACTTCGGTTGACTTTGACTAAAATTAGGGACTTTCAATAGTTGCACAAATTTTGACCATAGACCTTAGTTAATTGTTTCAAATTGTTTAACAAACCAAACTTAATCACATGAAACTTAAAACACAAAGTTACTTAAAACCAATCATAATAACAAGAATAGTTAATCTAATTAGTAAAATATATATTTGTGATGTATATAAGCTGTATTGAATAACTCTTAAGCAGAATCATGAAGCAAGACAAATCTCAAATGCAGCCCGTGATGAAAAGTTGGTCCCATCAGATGACATATTCAAAATTATCAAAAGCAATCTCAGAATGGATCCTTCTGTAACTCAGAAAGAGGAAACATATCAAGTCGTTTTGGATATTATCAAGAACACTCCTTGCTACAACGCCTTTCTTATTTCGGTTGATGTACCTAAAATTTACATGCAGCAGTTTTGGCTCACAATCAAGAAGGTTAAGAAATCCTCTTTCTACCAGTTTAACATTGAAAACAAGACGTGTTAGATTGACGTTGAACTATTTAGAGAAATTCTTGATATATGCCCAAGAGTTTAGAATCAGGAATTCACTGTGCCTCCATCTTCTGATTCTTTTCTGGAATTTCTTTTGGATCTTGGCTACAAGGGTCAATTGAGACACATTTTCTGAAATGTATGTTGATCAGATGCATGAACCTTGGAGAACATTTGGAGCTATCATCAACAGATGCTTATCAGGGAAGACGTTTAGCAATGACAGACTTCGACCATCAAGAATTAGAATTCTGTAGGGCATTTACCACAAGGCGAATGTTGATTATGCTGCTTTAATCTGGGAAGATCTTCAAAACCAAATCAAAAACAGGCAGTCAAAAGTTAGAAGATGAGAGATCATGCCCTATCCAAGGTTCACCAAAGTCATCATACACTATTTCATGTCTCAACACAAATCTATTTCCAGAAGACATGGTTCACCTTACCACACCGTTGATAATGATGGTGTGTTGGATATACTGAAGTTCATCAACAAAGGAGATATTTACCAAGTCTATGGAAGACCGATCCTAGATACGTTGATAACTAATGAGATCAAGATCTTTAAAGCTTATAAGACATTCTTTGGCATATCCACTAGTTTAATTCCTCCAAAGAAAGGAAGAGGTAAAGGAGCTCATAAAACTAAAACAACTGTTGTTTCGAAGAAGATAATTAATACCTCCAAGAAGAAACAGTCAAATAGGAAATTGGTAATTCATGATGAATCAGATGAATCTAAAGGAGAACCAAAAAAATAGGCCAACTGGTAGAAAGAAAAGGACACCCAGAGCTGTTGTCATTCAAGAACCTCCAAGTGTCCCTGTAAAGAAAACACAAGAGTCATCTGGAAAGCTTAAAGGTATTAAATTGCTATCTGATGCAGCACAGTTAGAAATTGATACTCAAAGAGCAATCAAGGCAAGCAAACATGAAAGTAGATTACAACATCAATCTGGTGGCTCAAGTGAAAGAGCTGGTTTGAGACCAAAGGTTCCAAATGAGCTAACAGGGAAATCTACAGTCTTAGATGAAGGAGCTGGTACTTCACCAGAGGTTCCGGATGAGACAGAAGACACAAGTGAAGCTTGAGATGATCTTAAATATTGGGGATACACTGATGACAAAGAATATCTACTCGCTTACAATGATGAGAAACCCAAAGATATACCATGGCAATCCACTGATGAAGATGAATCTGATAATGATGATGATAATAAAGAAGATGAGGCTGATGATGATGAGAGTATAGATATTGAAAAGACTGATGATGAAAGGACGAACACTGATGACGAAGATACAGTAATGGGTAAAGCTGAAAAAATTGTTGAACAAAAGGCTGATGAAGAATACAAGGCTGATGAAGAGCAAAAAGGAGATGAACATACTGGGGATGAACAAGTAGTGGTTCCTGTCTCAACGCACAAAAAGAGAGGCCCAACCTGCTTCAATCCACTTCCAGTCATTCTATTTCTTTAAACTTTGGTAATCAATTTATTAATTCTCCTACTGCATCTCTTATTGGTACCATTCCAGAAAATGCTGAAGCAGAGATTAATTCCTTGTTGGATATTCAAATCCAACAAGAGGTGCCTGATATTCAGCAAGAACCATTTTATGCTGTCAGAGTATCTATCATTCCCGAAACAACACAACAACCACCAACTACACCACCAGCACCTCCACTACCAGCTACAAAAATTCCATCTACTCAAGTTTTTAACTCTAAAGGCAGTAAAACATGTTGTCCAAAGATTTACTGAATTGGAACAATCTTTCAAGGAACTCAAACAAGCTAATCATTCTACTGCTATTCTTGCTTTAATACGATCCCAATTACAATCAGTAGTCAAAGAGTATCTTGGATCTAGCCTTCCCGATGCATTTCATAAGGTGCTTTAGTCACATGCTGAAGAATTTAAAAAGGAACTATCTGAGAAGAGGGACTACAAGGATGTTATTGAAGAGTACGTTCAAGCTAACATTATCAATGAAGTCAATAATTTTATGTCAAAGTTTCAACCACAAGAAATAAATGAAGCTCTTGAGAAGACTCCACACTCTTTAGGTCAATATTCCTCTCAAGGTCAATCCGCCATTGATTCAGCTGAGTCTCTTTTTTAGTATGAACTAAAGAAAATACTCTATGCTAAGATGCATAAGAGCCAATCTAACCTGACTCATGACACGCATCAAGAGCAATTCAATGAACTAACATGGTCAATGTTACTTGATGAAGCTAACATGAAAAAAGGTGACAAACCTGATATTGTTCTCAAGAAAAGAGACCGAGGAGATGATCAAGATAAAGACCCTTCAGCTGGATCAAACCAGGCTAAGAAGACCAAGAAGAGAAGATTCAATGAATCTGAATCATCCAAGAAGACATCCACCACCAAAGAATAATCTAAAGGTAAATCTCCAGCTAAAACCTCTAAATCTGGCAAATCTGTGATTGTAGAAGAACTAGTTTTTGAGATTGCTTTAGATGATGTTGAGTAAACCGTTGGTGATAAGGTTGGTGATGCTAGTCAACCACCTCATGTTGATGCTGATGAAACTCAACCAGATGCGGCTTCAAAGATTCCGAAGAAGGATTGGTTCAAGAAAGCTCCAAGGCCTGAGATACTTGATCCAGACTGGAATACAGTCAAAACTGTTGATGATACTCTAGAACAGCCATGGCTTAATGAGATGATACAAGCTGAGAAGCCTCCACTCACGTTCGATGAGTTGATGACTACTCTTATAGATTTTTAGGCATTTGCCATGAATCGTCATAAATTAAGTAAGATCATAAGAGCAGATCTAGTGGGTCTAGTGTTCAATCTTCTCAAAGGCACCTGCAAAAGCTATGTTGAATTGGAGTACAATATAGAGGAATGCTATCGTGCTTTGACAGATCAACTCGACCGGGCAAACCCTGAAGTCCACATAAGCCTAGTTGACATGAGCAAGCCTTTACCCCTGTAAGACAAAGAAGGTCGACTTACAATTCCCATTGAATTCTTTTCCAATAATGATCTTGAATACTTGAAAGTAGGAAACAAAGAAAGATCGTACTCCTCTTCCAGTACAAAGACTCTAGCTGCAAGGTATACATTGGAAGGCATTAAAGACATGATTCTGACACTATAGAGTCCTGTCATTATAGCTTATGACAAGGATGTTGCTCTTGGAATATCTCACTGGGGTCCACAACGTCAACAATTTACAAAGCTATGATTAACAAGGTCTTTAAACACAAAGTCTTCTCAACTATGAGAATTCTGAGTGTTGTTAGTGTTCAGGTGGAAAAGAGATCTCGGTATGGCTACTTGAAGGAAATTGTTATGCGGCAAGCTGATCAGAAACTTTACAAGTTCAAAGAAGGTGATCTTCCGGACTTACACCTTAATGACATTGAAGACATGCGTCTCCTGATTGCTCAAAACAAGCTCTTTAACTTAGAAGGTGATGTGATTGTGGGCTTTGTCACTGCTCTCAAAATGTTTACTCGAGGAATCATTGTGAAGAACAGGGTTGAAGATGTTTAGCTTGGTGTCAAAAGTTACCAAAGAAAGCTCAACTTAACCAAGCCTCAAAGAACATGTCAGTATATCTCAGTCAAAGAACCTTATACTCCAAACTATGATCCTCCAGATATTTTCTATGAAGACAAGATCAAGAATAAATGGCTAATGCGACTTGATGAGATCCACAAGTTTTGTGACGGGACTCTCCAATCTATGCGTACAATTCTTCAGGAAAGGCTACTGAACTTCGATTTTGGCTACAACAAAGACATGCCTTTGAGGGAGTGGATAGAAAATGATAAGAGACGCACAAGCATCATGCTAAACAAGATTGATGAACTGCTGCTCAAGCGAAGAATTCTAAGGAGTTTAGAAGTGCTAGTTGGTGGTAGATAAACAGAGACGGACAAACGACTGCTGCAAAGGACAGTATGACTAGGTCATACTTGGTTTTAACATGTCAGGTCCTGTCTCATATCTTATCTTGTATAATATATAAATATGTAGTGTACAGAAATAAATATATATGTGTTAAGTATAATTTTTCATGAATTTTTCATTAAATTCAAAATCTTTCTAAATATGTACTTAACACTATATCATTCCCTCAACAATTGAGGGGGAGCATTAATATGTTCTGAATAAGCTTGCTAATTAGTAATATCTCTCCCCCGCACATTCTTAATCAATTGATATCCCAAATATCAAAAGATTTTGACAGTTTGGATAAGGGGAGAAAATGTGATTAAAACTATGTAACTAATAAACATAATCTAAAACGACTCAAGTGCTAGCTTTTCCCTTGTATGTGCAAAAGGCTTTCGATAATCGATGCACATATGCAGGGGGAGCATTTTCAAAAGATGAAACATCAAGGTACAAAAGCTTTGATTTATATCATAAGTACCTTGATCAATTTCTCAAAATGGTTTTAATGGCAAGAATGGAGATACCCAAAAGACTGACCATGTACTTAATTTTATGGAGTTATAAGGTGGTTAAGATTAGGTATTTGTTTCATGATCCAGCCAGAACTAGATGGATCTACCTAGGGACATTCCATTAGATAGTGTAGAAGAACTTAGGTATGATACAAAAGGAGTAAAAGTGAGAATGGGAAATAATGCGAACTAAGACAAAGCTAACACTAGAATAAACCCAGCAAGGTGTTAGTGATGAAGCCTTGGTAAGAATTGAAGGGGTTGAAGAACGAAAAAAATGTAAAGATAAAGGGTGAAAAGAAAGAAGCCCTCCGTACACTTAGGCAGAAACTGGGTCAATACATATGCTATCAAAAACACTAAGCTGTTGTCTGATATTGAAGATAGACATAATGAACCTAGTGATGCAATGCACAACCCTCCCTAGCCACTCAAAATCTCTTAAAAGATTTCTGTTTTAGTTCTCATAGAGACTAAACATGTTATCTATCGACTTACTCACTCTGAGTTAGTTGGTATTGAAAAGGTGATAGTCAACTCCAGCCTCTGATTACTAAAACCAAAGTGCACTGTTGAGTCTAGAGCTATAAGAGATCATCCATAAATCTCACTAAGATACTATTTACCATTTACTTGTTCTTTATACACTGTGAAAACAAGTAAAATATCAAGAGTCCTACGCATTATACTTGTGATATTGCCAGAACATCAGAATGATACTAAAGTATTCACAGTGACGATGGAAATCCTTCCAAAGCCAACATCAAACAAGCTCTACGGTAGGTGACTTATGAGATCCTATATGGATCAAACTTATGACACTGGATATCGATTCGTTCCAGACTAAGAATTGACGGTTGATGAATTTTGAAATGCCTAAAACTCTTGATGTGTTGCAAAACCACTTTAGCAAGTGACACATCGATTGATTTTCAAATCAATTTTTCATTTCAATCGGTGAGACAGTAACTCACTGGTTTACTCATACTGTGTTGTCTGCTTTGAGATGCTTCGGTAATGAGAACGGCTAGTGCAGCTGCGAAACCCTGTTAAGAAGATTCTTCAGAATTCTATCTGATCACATGCAGTATTTATACTGATTAACGAGGAACCATGGTTATTGCAACCGTATTCGATGAAGTGATAAAGACACTTTCATCCATATTTGTTGATTATCACTAACCTAAACATGCAGGTATTCCCGATGGTAGCAGCAGCTAGTCCAAGACGAGTCAAATTCATAGCCACATGCTCATACCCGACCGACATATGTTAAGACATGATGAAATCTCAAGTACATGTTTAAAAAGACTTCTGTTACTCTGATACTGCACATCTTCCTTGAAGTCACGAGTGTTAAAGTTAAAGAATTTCAAGAAAGATGATTATACAAGCTTTCAAGATAAAGAAAGGTATGAGCATGTCGGTCCGAAGGTCATAAGATCATAAAGAGGCAAAAGATTACAAGGTAATGCAAAGAGATGATGTTTGGCTGATGATCTCAATGAAGCTCAAGATCACGGTTTATTATGCCAGTAGGAGCAAGCTCAAGATCAAGCTCACTACATATTAATACAAGATAAAGATCAATGAATCAAGACTACGAGCAAGAACGAAGACATTCATAGAATGCTAGGATTAAGTTTTTTGTAACTTGGAGTGACCTCCCTTAGGGGGAGATTATTAGGAATCGAAAAAAGACTTGGTCACTACAAAAATAGTATATTATAGCTTATAGTCAATCGTTCGGTTACGTGTAAGCTAACCGGGCCAAGCCCATGGACTAACCATAGGCTTGCCGTCCATATGTGATGCTATATAAGCCCTCTCCATCCCATGGAGAGGGCGTTGGTCATTTATAAGAAACACCATTTTATGTTATTTCTCTTTATCTCTTTACAAATTCCATCCACTCTTTTTCTCTCTCTAGTTCTTTCTTAGAATCTCATCTAGGTATCATCAGATCCAATACTTTAAGCTAGAAATCCTGTTAAGGAGGTTCTTCCAAATTGAATCTACCTAATCACAGGTCGGTCCTTACAGAACCGAAGGTTATCGCTACCTATATTCGACGAATGACAAAGCCATATTCGTCCATATCTTTGATTTATTACTAACTCTTAATTGCAGAATCATACGATGGTGGTGATGGCGTATTCTAGCTGAGTCAGATTTATAACCACATGCTCATACTTAAGACTTAAAGTTACAAGAAATCATGAAAGCTCAAGATCAAACAAAGATAAAGACTTTCGCTACTCTGATACTCAACATCTTCCTTAAAGTCATGAAGTAATCAAGTTAGAGATTATCAAGGGAGATTGTTAGACGGATTTCAAGATGACATAAAGTATGAGCATGTTGGTCTAAAGACACAAGATCACAAGAAAGCAAAGTATTACAAGATAATCAAGTGATGATGTAAGATTTATGATCTCAAGAAGTTCAATATCAAGTGATAAAGGCTTATGATCACGAGACCATCAAGCATGAAGGAACAAGCTCAAGCTTAATGATCAAAGAACACTACATAAAGATACAAGACAAAAATCAAGATTCAAGACTACGAGCAAGATTGATTAACATTAATAGAATGCTAAGCTTAAGATATTTGTAATATGGAGTGACCTCCCTTAGGGGGAGATTGTTACGATTCTAGAAAAGGATTGGTCACTTCACGTATTCTACATTTCTAGCTCGTAGTCCACACAGTATTAAATAGTAAGCTAACTGGGCCGACCCATGGGTGGCCGATCCATCGTAAGCATATATATACCCATTCCACACATGGAGAGGGTGTTAGTTGAATCATTCTACACCTAATAAGAGTGTGTTTTTTATGTATTCTTCCTCCCACTTTCTCTCACTAGCTTTTTCTCTCTAGAATAAGATTAAGGCTTGTGTTGTGTCAAATACATCTTCTTTATACGATAAAAACAAATTTAGGTGAATCATTGATGTATACTATGAAGTAAAAAAACAATGATTTTGGTGTTTCTCGTCAATACTCATAACCTGTAGCACTTGTCATCCACTTTAAAATGTTGTTTGATGTTGACACTGACAGAATTTACATTTGTCACTATAAAGTACCAAAGAGTACCACTCATAATGTTCTGGCAATATCTGATGATAATGCATAGAACTCTCGTACAACTTGTGTTCTTTATTGTAAACTGATGACATCAAATAACGTTACATTTATACCATCATTTATCCCAAATAAATTACTCACTTTCATATAATTATTGTAAGAATCGTTACTTAATTGCTTAAAGTTGTAAATTGCAGTAATTACGGAGTGATTTGTGAAGACATGCTACAAGGCGCACTTTTTGGAGCTTAAACAATAATATTTAAAGATTGCTTATTTCTGCCTAATACGCCGTATCCAAAAAAGAAGATACAGTGTATCAACGCCTGGACTTCACAAGAAAACCTGCATTCTTAATTCCCAATACGGCGTATCCTAGTTCCTTTATACGCCGTATCCAGCTGGATAAACATTCAATAATTTGGTGATAAATATAATTTGGGCAGGATATATCTAATTGATTATAAACATAGCACGCACTTCAAGGAAAACACCCCTATACGCCGTATTGACATCATTCAATATGGCGTATCCATTAAATTTCAGAGGCTATAAATAGAAGACTCAAAAACAAGTTTTTAGAGTGCAAAATCATATTCTCTATACCATACACATAAAAGACAATTTTCTAAAGAGAAGAAGAGCAGCCAAAGGTCAAGCATCAATCACGATTCCATAGAAGACACCGTGTAATTCCTATACTTTTGTAATAATTTATTTTTTGGTATCGTTCGGTAAAACATTTAGATTACCTTGGTTATTTGATCACGCTTGTATAATTACAATGGTTATAGGCTAATACCCTCGGGTATTAGCCATCTTAATGAATATTTAATGTTTGGTTTGTTTTAACTCGATTTCTTAATTTATCATTGAAAGTTTAATTATGTTTATCACCTAATACTTATCTACGTGTTTGAATATGCGACCTATCATTCAACTGGGTCTAGTTATGCCTAACAAGTGAACTAGATACTGGGATAGCTCTCCATATCGTGTTTTATATTACTAGACCAATAGGATCACAAATAATGTTCTATCTTTGTCTTTAAATTATAAGCTTAGTTGGACCGGCAGGTGACCCGTATGTTTCAACAAGTATGTTCTTAATTAATTGATAAAGACTTGAACAATGAACTACTAGTAGATGAAATACCATCAAACAGTAAGTGGGTAAAGTCCCAATAGGCTAGGGAAAAACAAGATCACCATTGCTTTAATCCCTAGATAGATTATAATTAAACGAAAATGATGCGTTATGCAAATACGTTAAGTGTGACAGGATTCAACGTGTCTAGGTCTTAGGATGATGTCCCGCTTAAGTCTTAAGAATGATATGCCGCTTCGAGATAAGTAATCATTGCACTAAACAAACAAACCATCATTTTATCGGATTTAATATGGCTAATACAGTTTTCTATCATTTGGCTTGTATCGCTCTTTTATCTTCTGATTGTTTTCTTGCATGTTTATTGTGTTTTGAATTGATTTTTGTCACCATAAAACCTGTGTCAGTCTCTTAGGCTGAAAACCCCCTATTATCATTAGAACTAGGTTTATCTTAGGTTTAACAAGTAATTAGAAGTAACTAATTAGATCAATTAAAATATTAATAGAATATAAGGTTAACGACCTCGCTCTTAGTGTTCGACCCCTACTTACCACGAAACTCCACCCGATCGGGTACACTGCCCGTTAAAGTGTTGTTTTAGGATAAATCGGCTAAATATAAATTTAAAACTTGGTAATCAATAATTTGACCCTACACGACATCACATCAAGTTTTTGACGCCGTTGTCGGGGAGTGAAAAAGTTTAACCTTTAATTTTATTAGTATTTTTAACCATTAGCTTAGAATAATTTAATTAGTATAATTTAATTCTGTTTGTATTGTGTGTTTAAATTCCAGCATTATTTAATTACTTTCTAAGTATCCTGTTTTGATAGATCAACTGATACGCCATATCCACCAGTTGGATATGACGTATCAACCCTTCTACTCAGACAGTATATTGATTATAGCAGTCTAAACAACGTATCTGCTCTTCCAAATGATACGACGTATTATTGTAAAATCAATACGGTGTATTGGCCTTCAACAGACCTATACGACGTATTCAAATTAATTAAATACGGCATATTGATCATCTGATACAGTAACAGTAGTGATTTTTCATATTCGATTTCCTGTTTTATGTGTTCTCTCCCCTGAGGGCATATCCTACTGATAATTTATGCTTATTTCCAGGAAACCGTTTGACGAAGAAAGGAATCACGGTGACATAACTGAATGAATATATTTCCGTTACCCGAAAGAACTTCATCTCTAATGATAACAAGGGAAGAATGATCGAGAAAATTTTTGTCAAGATACAAGGAGCATTTTTGGTAAAGATACGTGATAATACTTTCAATGGGACAATTGGAGAAAACGCGTTTGAACACATTAATAATTTTCTCAAATTAGTTGGGCCACTCAAAATAAATGAGGTAAGTCAGGACCTATTTAGGCTTAGCGTCTTCCCTATCTCACTCGCAGGTGCCGCAAGTGAATGGTTTAAAAAAGATTGTATTGGCTCAGTTACTACTTGGGAAGATTTGGTAGAAAAGTTCATTCAAAAATTCTACCAACTTTCTAATAACAATGAAGAGATGGAAGCTGATGAAAGTGATGACCCTGACGATATTGCTGAAATCTTCAAGATCGAGGGCAATTTATTTGACTACGAGACACCCTTGTGTAAAGCATTCAACGACTTCAACTACCTCCTTGAAATCAACACGGATCTGTTTACTTTTGATATCCAAGGAATCAGGACTTACGAGGAGTATGAGTTGAATAATACTATGACAAGGGATCTTGAGGAACCATGGTTGGATAACGGGGTGCTATATCAACTATGTGATCATATATGTGAACTATATCGTTTTAAGAATGGAATGACTAAATGGCCCACATATAGTTTAGATATTGATGGGTTTTGTAACAGTGAAGAGCTACCTGGGATGGTTCGTGTCAGATGCATGACTTATTTTCAGGATCACAAGTTGATGAATTGGCTGATGGAAAACTAAAAGAAGAAACCTTAATGCACAAGGCTAAAGTTGAAGAATCATGGGGAGATGCAACTCCCGGTGTGATGAAATTCTGTGCATGGTTGAAAAGTAGTTTTGAGAACTTCCACGAACTAGATTATAATGTACTTGTAAAGCTGGAAGAATGTTGGTGGAAGGTAAATGCTCATGAAGGCGCTCCATTCACTCATTGGGAAAATTACAGCCAGGGACCATATGCGAAAGCCAAAACTGAAAGAGCTTATAACCCTTATCTTGATATTAACCATATATTTGGTAGAAACTATGGAGCAGACAACCCCGGTTATACTCAAGACAATCAGAAACATAAGAAGGAACATCATGATCCATCAACCTGCCGTGTTAGAAGATTCAAGATGATAAAATACTCATTCGATGTTGAGGATGAGTATGTTGCAAATAAAGAACACGAGTGCTCTGACCATTCAAAAACTAACATCGATACATGTCAAGCTTATCGAGAACTTTTTAGCATTATGGATGAAGGATGGCTCGTGACGAAGGCATGCGATGAATGAAGCAGAAAGAAGAAAAAGTCTAACTTGAAGACTAACTGAAAGAAAAGTGCTTACCGGGAGACAACCCGGTTGTTTTTAATTGTTTAAAAAACTATAAAAAAATTTTATTGAGTCTGTCTTCCTAGACACTCAATACGGCGTATCGAACCTCTATGGATACGTCGTATCGAACCTGTCTGGACGTTATCAGCCTTTAATTTCTGCAAAACTTTAAAACATTTATTTTTACAGGATGCAATACGACGTATCCTTGGGTTTAGGATACAGTGTATTGACTACCTGTATAGTGTGTTTAATTGTTTTCTTTCATTGTAACCATTGTATAACCGAGATAGGAATTGCACTTTTGTCTTCTAAACTTTTATGTAGGACCTTGCTGTAAAGAAATCGACGATATGGTATACTCTGAAAAAGACGTGTGTTGAACTCGTACGAGCATTCTGACGCCTCATCAACACACTTTTGCTCAAGAACTCAAATTGGAGAATCATCCTGAGCAACATATCAGGGGAGTTCCTCGTTCTAATTCTATTTCCCATTTTCTTTAATTGTTTTATCTATACAACGAGGACGTTGTATAATTTAAGTAGGGGGATGGAGAATTAGAACGCCTACTTGTCCTTTCTTTTAAAAATAATATGCTATATGCTTAAATTATGCCAAATTTAAAAAAAAATTAGCATAACTTTTGTAAAAAAATTACTAGTTACATGACCTCGCACACTATAACCCTTAATACCAAATTGTGAGAATTAAGCCTATTCCGTTTCCAAACGTTTACTAAAAATTCCACAAAAATTATGAGTGTGCCGGTGATGTAGTGGACTTTAGAACTTGGCTTGGTATATCACTCGAGACCACAACGATGAGTACTATGGACTTAGATGGAGAAACATTTTTAACTGGTAAATTTCTAGGAATACACCAAAAAGCCTAAATGTTGTAAAATTAACTAACTACACTGGTTAGTTAAACCCCGTGTAACCCTTTGCTTACTCTCACTATAAGAGTAAGATCCCCTAGAAAAACCTGTTGAGCCATTCCTGTCTTTTTCACACCAAATGTCTATTTCGTTACACCTTTACACCTTAGCCTACCCTGTAGATTAAGCCTACTTAATCAAAGTTGCTAGTTGCTTTTGTGTAAAGTTTTGTATTTCCTGTGTCAAAGTGAAATTTTCTATCTCCGGTTAGGTCGGGAAATTGCACAATGCAATGGGAAAATATGTAGCTCGTGTATTTTGCTACTTTCACGATTATGTATTATGTCCGAAGATGAAGTGTTGAAGGAAAAATTATCCGGATAAATTATGATTGTGAAGACGGTGAAATTGCACTAAGATTTATGTTTTTTTGAAAAGAAGGGAAAAATAGAAAATGCATCAAAAAAAGAAGGATAATTGATAGTCGGTTCATTGGAACTTAACCCGATGAAATACTTGGAAGGATCGATTATTCGTTGATATATGAATAAAAACCAACAATGTATAGTTTTATATAAAGTGGCCGATATCACCACTTTTGTAAAAGTATGTAAGGTTTGGGATGATTGGGAAGTTGACCGTTATGGGAACGCCAACTTAGGTTGTCTTTGTCATTTCTATGATCGAGGCGTTTGTATATATTTCGAGTCTTTATCATGGAACGGTCAGGAAAAGTTACTAGCAACTTCATACTTTATTTGTCCAAGCTTAATCTATTTATTTTGTGAATTTTATTTAACAACAATTTACTTCCCTTTCCTAGCAACTAAACTTAGGTTTTACTCGAACGAGGTTGAGATCGAGTCATGCATGTCTATTCTGTCGTTACGGCCATGTATTCGTGATTCGGCCACCTTGTTGGTTTATTACTTTTGGTGAAAGTTAGAAGATGTCTACCCTATATCGTTCTTCATCCTAACCCTTGATTAAACTCGAATGAGGATGTGATCGAATTATACATGTCTATTTTGTCGTTATGGCCGTGTATGAATGATTCAGCTGCCTTGTTGGTGTGGTACTTTTGGTGAAAGATTGTTAGAATGATCAACTTTAAGCCTAATTACCCAATTTACCTTTTGATTTGTTTCTCCTTAGCTCTAGTGGTGGAGATGTGTATCCTTGCCAAGCATATGATATAAAACTAATCACGACCGAGCAAATAAGCATACCAATTAAATGTTACACCCTAGATTAGTTGAGTGATCTGAGTGTTTTCATTTCCTATATTTCGTAAGGTGCTTGGTCTTGTACAGGTGATTAAAACAAAAGAAATGCTTAACGGAAAAATCCTTAACTCCGGTTGGGATACATTTTTAATAAATTTCTAGAGTATACTTGAGGACAAGTAGGATTCAAGTGGTGGGATATTTGATGACATCAAATAACGTTACATTTATACCATTATTTATCCTAAATAAATTACTCACTTTCATATAATTATTGCAAGAATCGTTACTTAATTGCTTAAAGATGTAAATTGCAGTAATTACGGAGTGATTTGTGAAGACATGCTAAAAGGTGCACTTTTTGGAGCTTAAACAATAATATTTGAAGATTACTTATTTCTGCCCAATACGCCATATCCAGAAAAGAAAATACGGCATATCAGCGCCTAGACTTCACAAGAAAACGAGCATTCTCAATTCCCAATACGACGTATCCTAGTTCCTTCATACGCCGTATCCAGCTGGATGAACATTCAAAGATTTGGTGATAAATATAATTTGGGAAGGATATATCTAATTGATTATGAACGTAGCGCGCACTCCAAGGAAAACACCCCTATACGCCGTATTGACGTCATTCAATATGGCGTATCTATCAAATTTTAGAATAGAAGACTCAAAAATGAGTTTTTAGAGTGCAAAATCATATTCTCTATACCATACACATAAAAGATGATTTTCTAAAGAGAAGATGTAACACCCCCAAAAATGGGTTGCAGCGGAATATGTTTCCGGGAGCGTTACTTCATGATCCCATTGCACAAGTCAGGAGAGAACGACCTCTAACTGAGTCGTTTGAAAAGAAATCTTATAAATTTGGACTCCAATGCACATCAAGTATGTCATACATCTATTTCACCTGAGAAAAACATGCTTAAAAGTGTCAACATTAAAGTTGGTGAGTTCATAGGTTTTTGTAAGTATGAATGTAAATCCCAAAACTATATATATAGGTTTACTGTGTTACAAGTTTCGCCCATACAAGACTTGCAACGCATAAACCGACATATATAGGTTTCCTTATATAAAGTCCCAAAAAGTTTCAAGTATATATTATAATGAAGCACAATATGATTATCACAACAAGTTTCAAGTATATATTGTAATGAGCACAATATATCAAAATGTTTCAAGTATATATTGTAATGAGCACAATATATCAAAATGTTTCAAGTATATATTGTAATGAGCACAATATATCAAAATGTTTCAAGTATATATTGTAATGAGCACAATATATCAAAATGTTTCAAGTATATATTGTAATGAGCACAATATATCAAAATGTTTCAAGTATATATTGTAATGAGCACAATATATCAAAATGTTTCAAGTATATATTGTAATGAGCACAATATATCAAAATGTTTCAAGTATATATTGTAATGAGCACAATATATCAAAATGTTTCAAGTATATATTGCCACTTTATTCACGACAATGTAAAGATTCATATGTGTATAAAACAATGATTTCGATTACTCTAAGTTCATGGGACTGCTACGTAGACTCATTATAAGTATGACACTTTATTCAAGGCACCTTAAGGTTCAGATTCATCAGTATGTTGTGTTGTGCTCCGACAATGTTATAACGTTCGTTAGTTCAATCTCGAACTAGTGATAGCTATTCACCCGAACGGGAGTAGTCAACCCCTAATAGATCTATCTCATAACACTCACGCTTACCCTCCAGGTAATTAATAGTCCACTCCACTTAAGCTAATTCGTAATCATTCGAGTAAAAGTCAAGTATGTGTTTACGTCCAAAAAGTAAACCAAGTAGTGTATCTCATCGCGAGATATATAAAAGAGTATGTAAATCAATTTGTTATCAACCATATAATTGCATTTGTAAACAAGCATGTTCTCACCCCAAAACTTATATGTAAAACAAATCATGTAAAACGTGGGGCTATGAACTCACCTTGAGTGAGCAAATGCCAAGTGTATCACAAATAATGCGTCACGCAAATCGTCGAATGCAACCTATTTAATTTAAGGTCGTATAAGTACTAATCACATTGAGTAATCTCTACCATGCATAAGTCTATTTAGCTAATCACCATCTAATTGTTTGAGTGAAAACATATTTATAATTGTAAAACATTTATAAATATCTGAATAATGTAATTATAGTTATTCCTGGTAGGGTATTAGTTACTCCTGGTAGTGTTGTAGTTACTCCTGGTAGTTATAGTTATTACTACTGGTAGTATATTAGTTACTCCTGGTAGTTATAGTTATTACTACTGGTAGTATATTAGTTACTCCTGGTAGTGTATTAGTTACTCCTGGTAGTTATAGTTATTACTACTGGTAGTATATTAGTTACTCCTGGTAGTGTATTAGTTATTACTACTGGTAGTATATTAGTTACTCCTGGTAGTGTATTAGTTACTCCTGGTAGTTATAGTTATTACTACTGGTAGTATATTAGTTACTCCTGGTAGTGTTATTACTACTGGTAGTATATTAGTTACTCCTGGTAGTGTTATAGTTTATTTTCTAAGTCTGACCCGACTATAATGACCCACTAAATCACATTTTCATGACTCGGGTTCTAAAGAGAATTTATGCGAAACGATATTTTGAACAACTTTCCAGTTCTGTCCGAGACCCGAAACTCGACCGAAATGGGCGAAAAAGCACTCGCATCAGATCTGATGCAGTGTATTAATTACCAAAAAGCCAGATTTTGCCCCCGCCTTACGACCCGTTATCACTCGCTTTTAGACTTAAAGAACCTCGCGGGGAAGTAAAACGACCTTCCGAACGACTTTCATGTTTCGGCCGAAGGCCGAAACGGACTCGAAAGTGCCGCAAATACCATCTTAAAATCCTGACAGAAACCACTAACTTAACAAATGCTGGATTTTTATACCTCGAATATATACCTCGTTTTCGCTCTAACTTTTTCGTTATAAATCCGTTTGACAAGTTTCTTACCTTTTCGGAATCGTCGTGAATCATACTACTTTATAAAAATATAAAATAATGTGTTATATATACGAATTTTGGACAGAATCTTTGAGTGACCTTGTTGAATCCATTTTTAACCTTGCTTTTATACCTTACTACTTTTGTAGTTAATCATTTTTACACCAACTTAATATGGTACAATACTTTCTCATCCCTTTTAACATGATATTAGCAATATCTCAACATATATAATAGTGTGCAAAATGATCATTACAAGTAAAAACTCCATTTACATGTTAAAAATCCTACATGGTGATTCAAGCTACAATAGAACTAACATATGCATAAAATGAATATTGAAAGAACATAAAGGGTTCTAGATGACCTTATGGTGTATGATGATGATGATCAATGTAATCTAAACCCTTGTTTAGATAAAAATCCAAAGCTTGCACCAAAGAAAACCCTAGTTTTCTTAAATAAACCTTAGCTTTCCAAGTGAAAACCCTAGCTTCCCTTTTCTTGATTAAAGCTTGAATATGGTTAACCAATGCTTGGAAATATCTTAGAATGTCTTAGATATGATGTGTATAGGTGTGTATAGGTTGTATAAAATTTAGTATGGATTTGGTTGTGTGCTTGTTTCAAGCCGTGGGCTTTAAGGAGCAAGGGGGAGGAGTTTTGTGAAAATTTTTCTAAGTGTTTATGTGTATGAATGGTAACTAAGTGTTACTTGCACATATATGGGTTCAAAGGGTCAAAAAGTTTGCAATAGTTGGTCAAGAGACAAAGAGAGGGTCTTAGGGAAGACTCTTGGTCTTGGTCTTTAGTCAAAGGAACATGGTATGGCCATGTTTAATGGATATAGGATGTACAAAGACTTCTTGGAAGATTTCTCTTATATTTCTTTGTATATATTGCAATAATTTCGTCCCATGTATGATATACATGATATATTTTGTAACTTTTATGTATTGGGTATAAAAGTGGGTATTTGTTGAAGCGTAGAAAAGTTTTGGCGGTTCCGGGTATGCCTAAACTTAATTTATCGCGAAACGTAAACACTTTACGCAAACGATAAAAATAAAATAAACAAAGACCATAATTATTCTCAAAATAATTATTTAATACTTGCTTGATGTAAACATTTAATTATTTGATGTCCGTTTATATTGAACGATAATTTTTGGCGTACGCGATTTAACTTAACGTTTACGATTTTAAACAAACGCGTACAATACTAAAAGATACATTGCGGATTTATTGACGACGTCAATAACCCTAAAACACGGGGTGTTATAGTTTTGTGACAAAAAAAGTCTGGTAATTGGTAATTACTTAGTACTTCTTATTAAAAAGTTAGTACTGCTTTTTTATTTTTAATATTGTTCGAGCAATATTTAGTATTGCTCCTTTAAATAGTTAGTACTGCTGTGATGGAATGTTAATGTTGCTCGAATATATTACAACTGTTAGCACTTACCGATATTGGACAGAGACGAGTTTTGATTATCGATTGGTTTATCGGACAACACACATAGGAAGAAAGTTTGTTGCATTTGGTTTAAATGTTCTTAAATGATTTATGGCTATTATTTTTAGGATTTATAGAACAATTGATTACGAAGAAGATTGTTTATCACTTATTTGACGATGAAGTGGAATTATTTGGATGCATGTTCTTATCATATCTTAAACGGCTTACAACGTTTGAAGATAACTTGTTCGTGCTTAGAAACGATGTTTTTATAAATCTCAGATTGACAAATCTAGCAAAGGTGTGTGATTTCTCTTATGGTGCTCAATGTGTACATTTGCTATCACTTTGGTCTGGTGTCTCATAGAAGATGAGGATAATTATCAAGAGGCTGCGATCTACTTATATTTCACAGATGTATTTATAAGTTTGGAGTCACGTGGATAGTACAAGACATAAGACACAAGTTTAGGTTATTCTACTTCAGCATCAAGTTCGTTATACTTAATTTTCTTCATCAGTGATCATTACATAGAGCCTACAGAATTGAAGATTTAAGAAATGGTTAACATATGGGTTTTAGGGGAAGCTTATTGTTAAAATGTTTAACCATTTACAGGCGTCATTGAGGTGAAGGTTTTTATTTGCTAGTCAATGATTACTACTGTAGTGATGTTTTCTACTACTCAAGTTCATTTTTCTTATTGTGCTTAATGGTGGGTAATTTGAGGAGCTAGAAGGCTTGGATTAGAAGTGTGATATTGGTTTGTAGTGGTCAAGATCAAAGTTTCTTATATTCATATGTCCCCTATTGGATTATGACAAAAAGGGGAAGAAATATTAATAGGTTGCAACTTGTAGATCCTTGGTGTGGCATGGTACAAAAGAAATCTACTTAAGGGGAAGTTTTGTTTCATTCAGGGAGATGATTACATCTCAACTTCAGGGGAAGACTTTGTTTGTTTTGTCATCATCAAATAGGTGAAGATTATTGGGAATTATTGATTTGATGAGACAAAATAAATAAAAGAATGAAACAAGAAGGACTTAAATGTAAAGCTGGAATTCTTCAAATGATGGAAGATTTTGAAGATTCTAAAAGATCTCCTTAAGAAGATAAAAGATATAGAAGATAAAGATAAAAGTTAGGAAGATATTATTTGTTTCCTAATTATATTTGTTCTTATCCTTTGTAAAACTAGATGATCTCTACTATATAAAGAGACATTAGGTCATGTAGTTTATGTGTACATAGAAAAAACGTGTGTGTGTATCCCAAGGGAAAATGTAGACGTCTAGTTTGTGTGGTGTAGCCTCAAGGATCTTATGATTCCTGTTACAGTTTATTGATGTAATTGTTCTACTATTGATCAGAGTAGAATTGAGGCTTGGAGTGAATGATAATGAAGAAAAACCTTATTGATGATAACATTGTTCTTATGTTTAATTCCGCTGTGCATATATGTTATTATCTTTGTTATCATGATCCTAGATGAGGTCTAAACAACCTCGAGTTATAAACGATCAAAAAACCTATCGGGTTTTTAGGTTCTATCAGTATCAAGCTATGATGACACGAGGAATGGGAATGGAGAGCATAATAACTCACGGATGATCACAACTCCTAAATTAAAAATCGGTGATGAATTCTTAAAAATATTAGAGGACAATGCCTTTAGTGGCATGGATGAAGGGGACGTTACCGATCACATTGCAAAGGTGCTCGAAATAACTGAATGGATTAAGATGCCTGATGTGGATAAGAATGAACTGAGATTATATGTCTTCTCAAAATCACTCAGTGGAAATGCCAAAAAATGGTGGGACGATGAAATTAACGAAACAACCATTACCTGGAGTAAACTAAACGATAATTTTTTCATAAATATTACCCATTGTCCCATACTTGCAATAGCAAAATCCCTGATGACTTGGACAACGGTACGGATTACTTTGAATTTATGTATTGGGTGGCATCAAAGTTTGACAATTATTGTGAGATTGACAAAAATACCAAAAATGGGCTATGGGAATTTTATGTGAACGAGTGTACTAAAGGAACGATTGGTGACCTCGGCAAATACAAAGAACCGTGCAAAAGGACATGTTCGGATACATTCTATAAACCCTATTTAGACGCATAGGAAGCAAAAGACATCTACAAAGTTATTAATAGGGAATACTCTCCGATACCAATCCCCGCTCACCGTGACATCGATAACCCAAATGAACTATGCAGAACCGAAGAATTCACAGTCGTACGACATTCGATAGGCAATGATGAAGAATTCGTTACAGTGGGTCCAAGCAAAATTAATAATGTTGAAAGAACTCCTGGCAGCATGTCTTGCATCTACCACGAACTCTTCAACAGAAAAGATCGCGGATGGGAAGTAACACGGACAAGATAAGAAGGAAAAAGGTCGAACTTAAAGACCAGCTGAAATAAAAGTGCTTCCCGAGAGACAACCCGGTCATTTTAATTGTTTGTCGCATTTAATTGTTTGAATTTTAATTTTTAGCATGAGTCTGTCTTCCCAGACATTACATACGGCGTATCAAACCCCCTTGGATACGGCGTATGCATGTTTAGACGATCGGAAACCAAGGTTACCAAAAAAAAATGTTGTCACAATTCGTGGAAACAACCAATCATTGTTTAGAACTAAATTTATTCATTTGTTGATTTTGAGTGTTAATTTAGCCATTGAATGCGTGTGTTTTAACTAGTTGTTGTGTCCTATGAGTTGAATTATCTGTGGTCCAGTGCAGTATTATTGTTTTGATAGCGTTGATTTAATTTATCGATGTTCCCGTCATATCTTAGGCCTCACTTATGCTAAAGAAATAAAAAATTGCGAGACGTCTTTTGTTTTTTGTTTTTGTTTTGACATCTTTGTGGCTCTGGCTCATGGTTAGCGAGTGGCTAACTACAAAGCCCAATTAAGTGATACCCTTATACATCAGTTATCAGCCCAATAATAAATTCTGTTGCTCCACTCGATAAGGGGGATTGGTACGGGTTCGGAACCCGGGTTTTGTTCGGATTTATATCTGTTCGCTTAGTTAGTTATTATTTTTTTTTTTTTTTTTTGTAAAATCGATAACCGAACCGAAAATCGAATTGAATTCAGTTGGTTTTTTGGGTTGACCCGAATTACACCAGTTTTATTTTTTTTAATTTAATTATATGCGAAATATTTACAGTAAAAGAAAATTATTTTCAGTATAAAAAAGTGTTTTTTAATATTAAGACTTTTCATAACTATAAATAGATATAAAAAATAAATATAATTTATAACTAATTCGGGTTTCCGAATATTTCGATTTGGATTGCCAAACTCAATATCCAAACCGAAAACCGAATTTCTAGTTTCGGTTTGACTTGTTTCTGAGTTGATATTGGTTTTCGATATTTGATTTAATTTTCGTTTTCACCCAAGAAAAGCGAACACCCCTTGCACCTATGTAAAAAATAATTGAATTAGTTCTCTCCTATCTTTGTAAAGTTATCATATCTTAAATTTTCCACAAAATTGAGAATAAGCATCAGTTCAGACGAGATCATGCACATGGTGCAATAAATAGATGAATAAATCTCATGACGTCTAATGGGAACGACATGCTTCTGGGCCTAGGGTAAGCCTGGTCGTACCAATTACACAGGGCCATCATCCCAACTAAATACAACCATTAGACACACCGAGAAACTAAGCCGCAGAACCACCATCTGGCACGACCCGGATGCAATAAGACGGACGCAGATCGGTTATAAAGCCACTTCTGTATGCTCTCCGCGGACCAACTAGCATCTGTGGAAAAGGATCCGCGTCCACAATCACGATTTTTTCTATTGTGAATACTTGTTGATTACCATTCACTCGAGGTGAGTTCATAGCCCCCTTTTTACTACGTGATTGTTTTACAAAATCTACGGGGTGAATTACATTGCTTGTTTTACTATTAGACACAAGTGTTTTCTAAGTGTTTACAAAGTGTATGATATCCAAAATTATTGCCTGATTATTAATGCCTAAGTTACCGTATTGCCGTGAAGTCTCTATTTTATCATGAACCGTTAATTACTATTGCAGTAAGCACGAGTGTTGTGGATAGATCTTTCGGGATTGACTATCCCCACCTTACTTGGGTCACTAGTTTGATCGGATGCATTTAACATTGAGAGGTGTTAGGTTGTTGGCAAGCATCCTATATTCCAATTGGGGCACAAATCTAGTTAAGGCTTCGGGGTCATGAGCTTAGTGCAATAATAAACGTTTTGGACTACTGAATGTGTTTCAGAGTCTACTATTACAAAAATCTTGTGTCCACCTTTTTATAGACAAACCTATGATTTCACTCAACCTTTGTGTTGACTTTTAGCTTGTAATTTCAGGTCTTAGAGTATGAAGATTAGACGGGAGCCGTGATGGATATCAATGAAGATGGATTCTGTGTTTATCTATGTTTAATGCAAACTTCTATCTTTTATAAAAACTTAAGTCATCTTTTGGTATTATAAAACTTTTGTTTAATTAAATTTGTACTTGAAATGTTTATGACTTTTAAAACATATGGGACCTAATGTATAAACTCTGATATTTGCTATGGTATCGAATGAAATCTTGTCTTAAACGTCCATTTATGGTCGTTTCCTATATCTTGATTGTTGTACTTTGACGTAGCACCCCATTGTTACCATTTCGCTGCTACCTGATTTTGGGGGTGTTACAGCAACAAGAAAAACTGAATGAAGTAAAAGCTTGACTTAAATTCGAAGGGTGTTCAGAAAGAAATTCAATGATGGAAAGGGAGGCAAAGCAAATGCCAGTCTACTTTGTTAGACGCGCCCTACAAGGTCTTGAGATAAATTACACGTCAATGGAAAAGTTGGTGCTAGCTTTAGTACACGCAAGTAAACGGCTAAAAAGATACTTCCAGGCTCGCACAATCATTGTCATTATGGACCAACCAATCAAGCAGATACTGTCAAGACCAGAGGTCGCAGGAAGGCTACAAAAATGGAGTATTGAGCTAGGTAAATATGACATACAATACAGACCAAGAACATTAGTCAAGGGACAAATCTTGGCGGATTTCATAGTGGAACGTCCAGAAGACGTCCCTCTAGACACACCCACGGAAGCGGAGGAGGAACTTCTGGACCCATGGACGTTGTTTATGGACGGATCATCCTGCGTAGATGGTTCTGGAGCTGGTCTAATACTTACAAATCCGAAAGGAGCAGAATTCATGTATGCCCTGTGGTTCAGGTTCGACGCAACCAATAACGAAGCTGAATATGAAGCTTTAATAGACGGTCTAAAAATCGCAGAACAAATGGGTGTAAAAATCTCCAAACAAATGTGGACTCTCGTTTAGTAGCTAATCAGGTAAATGGATCCTACATAGCCAAGGAACCTGGCATGATACAGTATCTAGAAAAAGTGAAAACGCTCTCCAGCAGCTTCAAAAAAATCTCAACCAAGCAGATATCCATAAGATAAAACAAAAAAGCTGATGCTCTAAGCAAAATCGCATCCACCAACTTTGCCCATTTAACTAAGCAGGTCTTGGTCGAAGAGCTTAAAGAGAAGTCCATAAATAAAGCGAAAGTGTTAGCAGTTGTGGAGGAATAAGGAGACACATGGATGACCCCAATCTATAATTACCTCACGGAAGAAACACTCCCCTCGGAAAAAGGAAAAGGCAAGAGTTGTACGATGCAAGTCAGGAAGGTACGCTGTAATCAACGGAATCCTATACAAGAAATCCTATCTTGGACCGTTGTTACGATGTGTAGGGCCATTGCAAGCAAATTACGTCTTAAGAGAAATTCATGAGGGATCTTGCAGCATGCATGCTGGAACAAGATCCATAGTAGCAAAGGCCATACAGACAGGATACTATGGCAAACGATGCACGTGGATGCAAAAAAATTGATAAGGACATGTCAAGACTGCCAGGTTCACCGCCCCGTGCCAAGAAACCCACAGCAAAAATTGACTCCCATCATGTCCTCGTGGTCATTTTACAAATGGGGAATATACATAGTCGGACCCTTTCCAAAGGGACCTGAAAAAGTTAAATTCCTAATAGTGGCAATGGACTACTTTACGATATGGATTGAAGCAAAGTCTGTCACAACAATAACAGGTAATCAGGTCAAAAAATTCGTATGGGACAACATAGTCTGCATGTTCGGTCTTTCGGGGGAAATAATATCTGACAACGAAAAGCAATTCAGAGACAACCCATTCAAAGACTGGTGCGAAAAGTTATGCATCCGCCAATGCTTTGCTTCCGTAAAGCATCCACAAGCCAACAGAAATTTAGGAGAGAGAATAAAGGCACGACTGGATGAAAGGAGTAAGGATTGGATTGAAGAACTTTCACATGTCCTATGGGCACACTGCACCATGATCAAGTCAAGTAATGGAGATACGCCATTCTTACTTACGTACGGAACAGAAGTAGTAATCCCAGCTGAAATTGGCATGCCTACCATAAGGAAAACTAAGGTAAACATAGTGCAGAATGATGAAGCCATGGAAATCAACCTTGACCTTTTGGAAGAAAGAAGAGAGCAAGCGGCAATTCGCAAAGCAAAGAGCAATGCAAAAATGGAAAAATACTACAACTCTAATGTCCGCAACACAATCTTCAAACCTGAAGATCTTGTGTACAGGAGAAATGAGGCCATCCATGCAAAAGAGAGCGAAAAGCTTAGCCCTAAGTGGGAAGGACCATATGAAGTAACGGAAAACACTAGGCAACGGGGTGTACAAGCTCAGGGACTAAAATGGATAGATCCTTCCGCGAACTTGAAACGTCTGTAACCTTAAGAGATGTTACATCCATGAAATGTAAGCACCCTTCCCACGCAAGCTTTGTTACGGAAGGGGCATTATTTGAATTTCTTTTTTTATCATGTAATGTCTTTAATTTAAATTAATGAATGAAATGTGAAGCCTAGCTACCTTCACAAGTTATTTAAAACTTTATATTTTCTTTTACTTTGAAAAGTTATTTACACATTATATGATTGGTAAGACACGTACGCAAAGGGGCACGACCCTACAAGAACAAGTTATTATTCCGCATAATACAAGGATGAGCAGCCTAACAATTAACTCATGTACATAAGAGGGTTTGCAAGCCCAGTACCAGAAGAATAACCCACAAATATTCAACTAAAACTATCATCACGAACGTATAACAGTGATACTAAAAGATAGCAACAAAGACATGTTAATAGAACATAAAATTATTGTGTTACATTACGACCATGATTGTCAAAATACAGTTAACCGCAACAAAAAGGCCACATACGGCCGCGGTAAGAACTATAAAGTACAAAAAGAGATAAAAGTCCAAGTATAACTAACGGTAGAAAAACTGCCATAACGGCAGGTTCAACTACCCGCAACAGGTTCAGGAGAAGTTTCCAGCTCTTCTTTCTCAAATACAATTCCGCCAGAGGAAGGATCTTCAACCTGTGGCCTAGTTTGGACAACCTGATAGTCTGCTACTAATAGCGGAGGAACTGAAACTGACACAGATTGTGCAAAGGTAGTAGATAAGGTAGTAACAACATCAGCAGTAACAGGGACCCCGGAAGTGCTAGCTTCACCAAGTAAGTTTTCAGAGGACAAAGGTTCTATGAGTGGAACCATAACATCAAAAAGAGATAAGCGTCGTGCCTCCACGTCTCCCCTGATCCTCTGAATGCGGTTATGAATAAATTTCAAGGAAAAATATAGAGAAGTTTCCCCAAGAACCACATTGTCTTTCGTCCTATGAATCAGAAGCATAAATTGTTCGTGGGAAGGCTGCAACCCGCCAGCATCTGGAGTCTCAGCGGCAGGACCCTCCAAATGAAGATAATCTATTATATCAGAAATACTGGCATCCTTCTGGGACGCCAGCAAAGTCAGTAAAGAAAAATCCACATCGCAAAGAGCACTGACTGCAACAACATAATCCGCATCTGCGGAAGGGTTGTAGGCAGCCACATCACTAAGAGCCCTTCCAGCTTTCCCATGCTCGATACCAGCTACTAAACCATCTTACATTCCCTTGTCAACCGCTGGCCCAATAGCTTTCCCCAAGACGGATAAGTATTCTGGTAATTGAAGGCACTTGGTAACAACAAGTTTCAGCCCATGGCTTAAAATCCATCTTCGCCTGGCAATCGTAGTCAGGTAGCTAGGATAAAACTCATCATCCAATTGAAGGGCCATCCTCATCAAGTGAGCATCTACTTCCGCAATCTTCTCTGTAAGGACTCTGACCTGCTCATCCTGTACGGCTTTGATTTTTTCTTTAAAAAGCTCATAACCAGCGACTTGGTTGCGAAGTTCGACACAAGTGGTCTCCAGCAAAGACACCTGTGAAAGCAAAAACAATTATAGCAGAAGAAAGACAAAAATATAAAAATGATCGAAGATAGAGACAATATATAATTACCTGATCAGTAAGGCCACTTTCTTCAAACTCCAGAGCAGCAGCATTTTCTTCGGAAGCACGCATCTTTGCTTCAAGAGTAGAATTTCTCTTTTTCAGAAGATTTAGCTCGGCAGCATGCAGAGCTTCTGTAGCTTCAACAGTGGCAACATGACCGCGAAGGCGGATTGCTTCCGCCTGCCTCATCTTCTTTTAACGATAACTGAGATTTCAAGCTGGCAATCTCAGTATCTTTCTCCTTCAACAAGTTAGTCTGCTGGGCGCACTCCTCCACCAGAATTTTATTCTTTCTAAGAGTGTGCTCTGCCCTTATCCGGACCTCGACACCGAGGCACGTCTGACGTGCCGCCCCCACATTAAATTTAGTGTACAACTGATCATACTCCATAGCACGGAGTTGAGAAAAAAGAGCAGGAGGAGCCAGCTAATCCGTTAAGGTATGACACATGTAAGGATCATCTAGAACAGACTCATTGGTAATAGTCCACTTGGGAACATATACCCGGTGCAGGGTCTTAAGGTTTAAATCCTGAATAGCATAAAAGGAGTCCGCAAAAAGTTTTGGATGGACCGAGCTAGAAGGACCTGCAACATCATGCCCGCTGGTCGACATGGAGTCCCCAAAAAGTGTAGGGTTTATAGGCTTAACCTTGACTTTGGACACCGAAACCAGATAAGTCTCAACAGCAGCAGCAGTAGTGGTGACAGCCGTGGTCATCATCGGGGGATCCAGAACAGTAGACCTGACAAGAGAAGACACTTCAACATCCACAGCATGGGTACCAAAATGATGAGATGAATCCGAAGATATTACAAACCTCACGGCTGCAGGTTTAGTCCGCAAGTTAGTACCGGAGACAGAATCGGTGTGGTCACACCCTTTACGCTCTGGCGTTGGGGTCATGAAAGAAGTAACCAGAGGCACAGTGGCTGCAGCCGTAACCTCAATTTCCGCAACTAGTTTACTGTTGTCTAGCAGGCTCTGCATAGCAGCACGAGATTTCCCACCAGTACTAGCAGAAGCACCAGAGGTGCCGTAATCATCCCTTAGTTTCTTTGAGGGCAGAGTGGAACCACTAGCATCTCCGGTTGCTTTTCTTTTTTTCTTTAACCTCATGGGCTTCTCAGCAACATCTTCATACACATGCTCAACAATTGCTTCCGTCAAAGCAACATATTCACCTCCCCCGGTAGAATGTTCCTTCTCAACACCATTTGCTTCATCAAACAACCTGTCGATGCTCTCAGTCATGTTTCCCTCGCTACTCGTCGCATTAACTGGGACGAGAGGAGAAAGCGGAACAACACGCTCGCGAGTAGCCTCAAGCAGCGAAACCTGATGGCCTGCTTTTTCCATCACACCCACTCTCACTTTGGTGGGATCAGCGTGATGAATGAAAGAAAAAAGATCCATAGCTGTAAAACAATAAAACGAATAATTAGAAACAGAGTGGAAAGGAAAAAAACAAAACAAGTAAAGAAAAGTCACCCACCCTCATTATTATCATCCAAGAAAGAAGGATAACTGTTCTCATCAAGCTCATAGTAGCGACTTATCCCAACCCAGCATAAAAAAGGTTTCGAAAATTTTCGAAATGGAGAAGTATAGGTACGGAGGAAGTCACACACTTCCACATTGTACTGAGAAGGTTTGGGAAAAGGACCTTTCTTCAAGGTTTTACTTTTGTGCAATAGCACGGAAAAAGGAAAAGTGGTAGCATCAACCCAGAAAAAGTAATCATTCTAGTTTTTTACAGAATCTAATGGTTTGCTATGACAAACAAGAGCCGCGTCAGAACGCTTGCTTAAAGACATCCAACCTTTATTTTGGGAATTAATATAAAATACGCGGAAGTTACGATAGCGGGTTCAAAACCATGAACGCGACATAAGATCTCAAAATGAGAAATTTTAGTCGCGCCACTGATAGTTGAGAAAGGTTGATACGGTAGTGCTCAAGAACATCTACAAAAAATTGGGAGAGAGGAATCCGACAGTTGGAAAAATCAAAAAACTGACTATATACACCAATCTTGCCAGCCGGACTTTGCAAAATACTTTGATTTGGACCAGGTAACTCAGGATGAATATCAGCAGGAATATGATACTTCACGCATAATGCGTCTAAGGCCGTTTGAGTTAATTTGGATTTAATTTCATATATGGTACTCATGACGGAATATAAACAAAGGAAGGAAACGTAACCTGGTAGCCTAAAGAAATGTGAAGTGGTGGAAAGCGTGGAAATTAGTTGACAGAGCTTGAAAAATTTCAATAATGGCAAAAATAGGCGATGAAGGAAAAAGAAACAGTAAAAACGAAGGGAGTATTTATACTCTTGGTATATAAAATTCATAAGAGATAAGATGATGCCACGTGTGAACCACTAAATAAATCAACGGTCAGGATAGGTGGTAAGAGAACATGATGACAGTTAGGAAACTGCCACCACGTCATGTCATTCAGAAGATAAAAGGTTAGGGTAATTACACGTCGCCCCAACCCTACCTAACCAGTTAAGGAAAAGTCTTTGAAGAAGGAAGTCGTGCGGAGCTAAAGGAATAAAGTCTAGCAATATTCACCGTACACGGCACAACACCGCACGCAATAACAATACTAGACCGGGGGGACTTGATAACGTATAATGGGTACGACATGCTTCTGGGCCTGGGTCGTACCATTACACATGGGCCTCAGCCCAATTAAACAAATAACAAGTATGACAGACTGAAATTAAGCCCAAAACCACACTGGTACGACCCGGATGCAACAAGATGGGCGCGGATCGGTTATAAAGCCACTTCCGTAGGTTCTCCGCGGACCAACTAGCATCTGCGGAAAGGGATCCGCGTCCACAGGTCACGATTACCGTGGACCCGTGCCCGACAAGGGTCCCACCCCGGCCACTACAATTGTAGGCGAAATACTAAAAAACCCTAGTACTAGACCCCTTATAAATAGGGGTCCTCTGACACACCAAAAAAGACAATTCTCTGACTCCTCTAAATACACACACATACTTCTGGCATGATTTCTTACTTTCGCGTCGGAGTCTAATCGTGGGGTTCGTCCCCACGGTAAGGCTAATGGTTTGTTTTTATTGTGCAGGAAATCATCTCAATCACTTTATTTAGTACAAGATCTAATCCGAAGTGAGCTTGAAAGTTAGTCCAACAAGCAATCTTAGCCCATCTCATACCCTGTGATATATTTTGTACTAACAAAATCATTTTACGTTCACATATGAACAAAAAACTTATACATTTAATGTTATTCTATTTCTCATATTATATTATCAGCAACAATGTTCTTGTTCGTTTACTATTCTAAGTTTTTGACCAGTTAGTTAAAAGTTACGAAGTATATTATTGCGTTGGAGTTGCTTTCGAAATTAATAAAATCGTAAGAGAGCTATCACGCTTTAAAAATAATTTATTAAATCAAGTTAGTTTAAACATTATCTTTCACACGTTGGTTTCAAAACGTGCATTTTATTGATTAATGGGCGTGTTTTGGCAAAATTAACGACAAAAGGCAATAGTGAAAAACAACGAGAACTGACCGGACCAAACAAGAACTGACTGGACCAAAAATCGATTGACTTCAAAAGTTTAAATCGAGGATCGGTTCAAAATGTACGGTTCATATCCTGGTCGGTCTTGTCTGTTCCGGTCCAAACAAGCATAATAGTCGGTTGTGCGTAAGACCGGATCAGACCAATCCGAGAAATGAAAATGAGGAAAAGGATGAATCGAAAACCAGACCGAAATATATTTGGTTCAGTCTGGTTATCGATCTGACATTCCGACTCAACAACTCAAAATGCTGCCCATCAAACATGTCCAAATCCTTAGATCATAATTGTGTTCGCAAAGTGTTTTAAAAAAACGAAATCTTTGGTTATCCATCCACGTGTACGTACAAGACAGAAACAATACCCGAACTCGAAACCAATATGGGCCATTGTACCTGCCACGTCATCAGCGAGTGACAAACACTGCCAACTTAAGCGCGTATGAAACAAGTCGACAGTGATGACAAATAGGTACCTAACAAAAGGTGATGGCCCAACGAGCGAGTACCTTTCAAACCCATATCTTGTAGCGCGTGTACCAAACGTTCTTATTATCGTCTTTCTTATCTTTATTACACGTGTACGGCTATGTGCAAAAAATAGATGATAACAATGTTTACAAATTTACTTTGTCCGTCCTATTTTTATTTCACATGTTTTTTTTATGGGTTTTTCTAACATGTGGAGCACATGTTAAGGTGTGAATATAGGCTGTGTGTCACAGCTTGATTGACCCGCAGTTATTGTTATTAATCATTATCAGGCCTCACAAATAAATGTTGGCCAATCAGGCTGTGACACACAGCCTGATGTCCCCACCTTAACATGTGCCCCTAAGTCACATGTTAGAAAAACCTTTTTTTATATATTCTAATTTATTTGTCTACTACTAAAAATATATAAGGAAATTTGATCAAGTTTACTATATTAACTAACTTGTTTGAAATTATTATTACAAACTTTAAAGAAGACTTTAATTAATTAGCTAAGGATAAAACTGTCATTTGGTCAAAAAATAAAAAAGGGAAAACAGTAATAAATGCATTTTTCTTAAACTATTTGTTTTTTGTCGGGAGACAATAATTTTGAGATGGAGAGAGTAATAAAATAGGTATGATAGTATCCGCTTTTAAAAATTTATAAGTTTACTCGAGATATTGTGGATAAAAAGTTAAGAGTTTCGACTTCTGCTTATCTGAGTTGGTACTCCAATGTGCAAAAAGAGTTGTCGTAGTTATTCCTTGTATGATGAACAATGGCGGGTATCAAAAATCACTCGGGTCAAGATGTTCTCCGCCAATTCACGCTTTTTTTTGGATTACATTCAAAACAAAATATGTTGATTGTCGGGAACGCCTGACTCCGAATGCTTTTTTTTTATATCGGCCATTATCGACCGACCCCGTAAAAAATAGTTTCGGATAACTCTTCTGGCTTAGCGAAACACCAACTTGAGTGAGCATAAGGCGAGACTCGAACCTAGGACCATATCTTCAAAAAAAAAAAAATCAGATAGCTTATAAATTTTTTAGAGATACCAACCAAAGCTAAAGGCTTTTGATAACGATGTTTATTAAATGCGTTTGGTATGAAATTTAGTATAAGGTAATTGTCGTATCCTTAAACAAATGCTAGTCGAACGTATCGCTTTCATGTGTTTTGGAAACCTTAATCGTGGCAACTAACTTGTGGTTGTTTAGCATAAGATTCGAGTCCATGGTTGTACAAATTTGAATGTGATACTTTTCTAATATTTTTTTTTAACGGCATTTTATTAGAAAACTAGCAAGAAGCTAGACAATTACAAAGACATAAGATAGGGTTTTTTTTTTTTTAAAACGGCGAATTTATTAGAAAAACAACTAGCAAGAAGCTAGAAAAGATTACAAAGTAAGATTCGGATTTTTCAACCACTCAACCCAACTAAATCTAGCCTTGCATCTAAATCTACACCAATAGAACGAACACAAAACTAAATCATCAAAAAGAATCGCTTTGGAAGGACTTCTTGAATCAAATAAGGACTTGTTCCGAAAATTCCATACGAGCCACCACATAGCATAAAAAACCCCTTCCAACATGTCCCTATGTTTCGAATGCAATCTAAGAACTTGAAACCAATCCAACCAATCATCATAAGAATCGAACTCCGAGTAGCTTAACTCCCACCATGAAGCTATCTTACGGTATAGATCTCGCACCATCGAACAAGCAAAGAAAATATGACTTGTAGATTCAACCTCCTTATTGCAATTCGGGCAAAGGATTGATTGTAATTCGAGGCCTCTACGGGACAAATTAAGACGAGTAGGTAAAAAATCAAACCTGACTTTCCACGCCATGACATTTATTTTTATAGGAACCACCTTAACCCATCGCGTCTTATGTGGGGAACCTGTCAAACGATGATCATCAATAAACTTTCTCGCCGATGCAACTGAAAATTCACCCGAGCCCACTAATGACCAAATCCATCTATCGTGCATTGCAGGCAACTCCACACCTTCGAGGATCGCTATCATATCTCTAAATTGCTTCATTTCCACTCCATCTCTTGACGCTCGACGCAAAGAGAATCCCAAAACATTATGGTTCATTTTATCAGCCACCGTAATCTTTTTATCTGACTCAAGAGCATAAACTCTAGGAAAGCGAGACTTAAAAGTCATGTCACCCATCCATACCTCCTCCCAAAAAAACGTGTCCTGCCCATCACCAACTTTTTTCTTCATAAAACTTAAAAGATTCATATCTTGATTTTTAAGCATACTAAACTCAGTAACAATATTCAATCATGTAGAAGAATATGCAACTTTAGATGGTGTTTCAATACTTCCACTATTTTCCATACAAAGTTTTAATAAATCTTGTCCAAAGCGAGTTCCCGTCGTACCGAAAACGCCACACCCATTTAAGCAATAAAGCTCTATTTAAAGCAAAAAAACTTAACACACCCAACCCTCCTTTATCTTTCGAAGCCAAAACCCTACTCCATTTTACCCACGACAACTTTTTCTCTTTTGGATCATCCCCATTAAAAAATTGAAGCCTGATATCTTCTAAGCATTTAAGAACTTGAGATGGAACTTTAAACATAGACATATAGTAAATAGGAGTCGAACCCAACACTTATTTTAGAAGAGTTAAACGACCTCCAATAGAAAGAGTCTTCAATTTCTATTTAGAAAGCCGAGAATGCAATTTAACCAATCGACCCAGCTAAAGGACGCTTTACATCTAAAGCGACTCCAATAAAACGAATTCAGAATTACATCATCGAAAATAGTCGTCTTCGAAGGAGGATCCAAACCAAAAACACACTTGTTACGAAATGACCAAATGAGTCACCACGCTCCAAAACACACTCCTTGCAACAAATTTAATATGTCAAAAATGATGATGTGAATTGTGAAATGTTGTTATGGTCGCAAATGAGATCGAGGTACATATTGAACAAAGTAGACCTAAAATTGACGCCTTACTTTAAATGTAATACTCCGTAACACGTAGCACATCTGTTTAAAAGTTAGAGTGAAAACGAGCTGAGTTGTTCGAAAAGCTCGAGATCGGATCGATAAAAAACTCAAACAAGTCAAGCTTAAACGAGCTCGAGCTCGAGCCTAACCTGAAACTCATTTATTTATTGAGCTCGAGCCTAACTTGAAACTCATTTATTTATCGAGCTCGAGCTCGAGCTTTATATACAAAGCTCGATTGGGTTCCGAGCCTAAACGACTCTATGATATTTTAAGTATTAAACATATGGATTGAGATCCTTTCATGTCTAATTTGAACATGAGAGATCAAGTTGAGGTTTATGTGAATGAAAAAAAAAATCATGTATTGTGAGGCCTCAACTTTATTAAATAATAAACATCTCACTAAGGGTGTAATCGAGTCAAGCCGAGCTCGATCTTGACACGGCTTGAGCTTGGTTTGAAAACTTTATGGTAGGCTTGAGCTTGGATTGATAGCTTGACGAGCTTTAATCATTCAGGCTTGAGCTCGGCTCGAAAAGCTTGAATTTATATATAAACATTAAATTTGATTTCCAATCTCATCAATAAATTCAATTATTGTTAGTCTTAAGGTTATGTATATGAATATGTATAATAAAATTATACATGTACTTGAAGGCTCGAAAAGCTCGATAAAAGCTTGAGCTCGAGCTATTAAATGCTCGTTATGTGTTTCGAGCTCGTTTATTAGGCTTGGGTTAGGGCTTGAGCTCGATAAAAGCTCGACTTGATCTTACTGCAATATATTACAAAAAAAAATCGACTGTCATTTTTAACTTTTATTCAAAAATTAAATCATTTGGGTTGTTTATTACGGTAGTAGATTGGACACATAAACCGCCCATGTATATCGGCTTTACAGGTTTTGTGCCAAGATCTAACTTGCCGTTTGGAGTATATTGGGATATACCGGGGCATTTGCATTTTAATTTTTCTTAAATATTGTATTTGGTAACACAAATGGGGGAATTTAAAATTTCGTGAATTGCCAAAATGAGGAATATTAAAATGGCTTTAAAAAGTGAATAATTTTTATTTACTTGGAAAAAAAAATTAAAAACTTTTTTTCTAGTTGTTTTTGTTCTATTTTTTCTTGGTTTGTTTTTTTAAAATCAAATAATATCCATCACTTTAGTCGGGTCGAGTTGATCACATTCGGGTCGGGTTAAGGTTAAAATTTTCATCCCCGAAACCGACCCTATTTGAATTCGGGTTAGTATGGTTCGTGTCAATTCGGGTCGGGTCCGTTCAGGTTTGGGTCAACTCGGTCGGGTCGGTTCGGGTCCGGGTCAACATGAGTATGGGTAAAACGTAATAAAATTGAATTTTTAACATCGTTTATATAGAAAATTTATAAAATTTATTTTAGAAAAATATTTATTTAGTATTCGGGTTACTCGGGTTGACCCGAATAAATTTTTTTACCCGTGTAACCCGACCCGAATAGGCTTAATTGGGGTCGGTTAGGGTTTTTTGACACCCCTATCCGTCCCTCCCTAAAAAATTACAATAATAAACATAATGACATATTTCAAAAAATTATAATATTCTGTCAACCAAACAAGCGTAGGCATTTTAAATTTTGAAATTTTAAATTCTCAAGAATTTAAATTTCTTAGAATTTAAAATTTCAGAATTTCAAAAGAATGAACCAAACGGCACCTTGAGTTTAATCATAAGATGATGTGAAGTGTTATAAACAAGTATAGATAACATACAATCTATTGAGTAGTCATTATTATTGCTGAGTTGTTATTTAGACTTTTTATAATGTTTTGAATACATAAAAATTGTCATGTGAAGCTTTGTGAGGGATGGAGTGTTGAACACACAATTTTAAAAGATTTTGAATTGTCATTGAGAAATTCTTGAAAAATTATGTTCAACGCTTTGAAAAACATATGTTAGAAGACTTCTCTACTAACTCAAAGGAGATCCATTCATTCTTTTAAAACCAATGAGAATCATTCAAAAAAAACCCCAATTATAATCAAATTGAAAAAATCACAATGAATCTCCATCTCTAAATCGATCTGATCTACTACCTTTTTCGTGTAATGATTGCTATAACCTCTGTAATTGAGATCATGATTGATTTCATAACGAACGTGTTAGGCGATTTTTTACCTTAAAAGCATAGGGATTAGATTTGATTGTTTTTTAATATTTTATTTTCCTTCAAAACCCTAATTTTACTCAATCGAGCCCTAACCTCCCTAAAAAATTACAATAATAAACATAATGACAGATTTCAAAAAATTATAAAATTCTGTCAACCAAACATGCGTAGGCATTTTAAATTCTCAAAAATTTAAATTTCTTAGAATTTAAAACTTCAGAATTTCAAAAGAATGAACAAAACGGCACCCATGTGAAGTGTTATAAACATGTTGACTGCTGCATAAAACTGGTGCAAGGGATTTATCTTAACTAGGTTTGCATGACGTAAGAAACTAAGAAAGTTGCAACTAAATAAACAAAAGCTCATGTTATTTGTACCCTCCTAAAAGCCGTTTGTACCCCTTTGGTTTTTCCTCTTTTTTTTTTTTTTTTTATTTTTTTTTTAATTTTATAATTTTGTTTCATATTATAAAAAACAGTGAAGAACGCAGGAATGGCGGGACGAAAATTATAAAGTTTAAACAAGTAAAAGTATTACAAAAACTGTCAAAAAGTAGGAAACCCCGATATAAAATAATGTGTTGCCACTGTAAACTGAGAAACAAAAAAAGCAAAAAGTATGAAACATTTGTACTTTTTGTGAGCCAGAGGTACCAATAGTAGCACCAATATATATAAACAAATTAGGAAGTAGATCTATAAATATGAAAGTTCATTGTGCTTAACTTTAATTTAAGCTTAATAATAGTGGTGATGAGTGATGACAAATTGACAACTAATAGTATATCATGAAGATGCTCGCATATATGATGTCATAGTAATATTACCAACTTGCTTAACACTGAGATCATATGTGAGATCAGATGTGTGTATAAATAACACATGTTATTCCTATTGTAGACCTTGTAGTAAATTAAGAAACTCGCGTTTCGTTTGTTTTTTTTAAGAAAGACTTTTCATCTTTTTTGTTTGTAATATCTGCAAGATCGGATAGGTGGTTTTTATTTTAATTTTTTTGTTAGATTTAAATATGCTAAGAAAGCACTTTTAATTTTTTTTATATTTTAGATTATAAACTTTCACTTTCTTTCCCACTTCTTCTACTTCTTCAACACTTGGCTCATACCACCACAATTATTACATTTGTTTGTCATATGTTTTATTCGTTTTTCTAAGGGTTCGTACGGTTTTTATACCAGAAGCGATTCCATTTTGTATGTTTTTTGTAAGCGTTTTTCTCCGTTTTTGTACGTTTTCTTACATTTCATTCGTTTTTATCCGTTTTCTTCGATTTTGTATGTTTTTCTACGTTTTGTATGTTTCTATACGTTTTTGTTCGTTTCTTACGTTTTAGTACATTTTCGTCTGTTTTCGTATGTTTTCGTCTGTTTTTGTCCGTTTTGTACGCTTGTGTCAGTTTTCGTACGTTTTCTTCCGTTTTCATACGTTTTCGTCTATTTTTTTTACGTTTTTGTCTGTTTTCTTATGTTTTCTTACGTTTTCATTCGTTTTCTTACGTTTTCATACGTTTTAGTAACGCTTTTTTGTTACGTTTTCGTACGTTTTCGTCTGTTTTCGTACGATTTCTTTGTTTTCTTACGTTTTCTTTCGGGGGGAGTAATAGTCCGAAAAACGTACGAAAACCGACGATAGCAGACTAAAATGTAAAAAACAGACAAAACTTACGAAAACGTGAAAACAAAAAAAAAAAAAAAACAGACAAAAAACGACAAAAACAAAGTACATCACTGTTGCAAAAAACTCGAAAATGTACTAAAAAAGTACCGAAGACAGACGAAAACGGTAAAATAGGACAATAAGGTACACAAAACTTAAAAAAACAGACGGAAAAACGTATAAAAATACAAAACAAAACGTACGGCAAAGTAAATAAAAGTACACAAAACTTACGAGGAAAAAACGTACAATAAACGTATGAATACGTACGAAAAATTATAAAACCGTACAAAAACATAGTGAAAATAGATAAAAATAAATAAGAAAGTAGATACTACAATTTAGAAAATAATTAATAATAGAGAGAATTACATAAATCATCCTTGTGGTTTGTCGAATCTAACATATTTGGTCTTTGTGTTTTTTTTCATCGGGTTTTTTTTATCCGTTGTGGGTTTGATCATTACCGGGTTTGGTACCCTTCTGTGGTTTTGATTTCCATTAGAGTTTAGTTCTTTCGGTAAATTTAAAGGAAATGTTGGTTCAAGGGGACTAATACCGCAAAGATGATCAACCACAAGGACCAATTCCCGATGAAACAAAAAGCACAAGGGACCAAAATCTATTAGATTCGGGCAAACCACTAAGGACCTTTTTATGTATTCCTCCTCTAAAAATATTAACCGGTTTTTTCTTGCAGATGAAGACTTTAGATGTACCTCTTCTTTTGCAAACATAGTTTGCAGATGAAGAGGTAAAACCTTTGAAAAAACAAACAGAACGTTAGTTTTTCGTTTTAGATCTTTTATCAGATACAAAATTGAAGTCGCATCCTAATCATTGTATAGCCCTATAAGATGTAACACGTACTCATATTCGGATCGTTATTTGTTCCGAGCTGGTCTATAAGGCTCGGATTCAAGCTCGAACTGGATAATAGCTCGAATCGATCGAGTTAAGCTCGAACACTAGTTGCTTGATTAAAACTTTGCTTTTTGCAGCTCTACCTATAACACAACAAAAACTTAAACTTCTAAAATATTTGTTTACGTGAATCAAACAAAACCAAACCACAACTACGCAAAAGTCATATTTCATCCGTTACAAAATTTTAGTTTACGATTTTATTTTGAGATGTTCCAAAATAATTGTTTATTTTTTATTTGAACCAACTAAAACGGATTTTAATAAGTACAGTTGATATTTGATTGGTTAAACCGTGTAATATTATCATTTTTTATTAAATTGGGTTTTTTTTTCTGACAATAATTTTGAGGGAGCAATACTACGATCATATAAATTTTACAAAATAAAGATCACAGAATGAGTTGTATAACACTTGGATAATTGTTCTTTTCTTTCATCCACTATGAAGTTCTTTTGTAACAAATTATTTGATTACATATCATTATGCGAACATTATTATATAAAATTTATGCTGTATTTATAACAATACTTGTTTTGCGAAAATTAATGATAATTCAGTGACATAAATACCTTTGTGCTTTTACTTTTTTAAGACATTGTCTTTTCATTTTTCACTAACAAAAAAGCTAATGCCACTCAACAAGAGGAAGCTACTAAACTCGTATCTCGTAGCGCGTTACCAAACGTCCTTATTATCTCTTTCCTTATCTTATTACACGTGTACGGTTATGTAGCAAATAGATATGGAAAAAAAAAAAAACTAATAAACAAAACTGTTTGTTGATAGCGTTACACAAACAATTAATTCTACTCTGCACCAAAACAAAACAACAAATATTTTACATTAAACTTTTTGGAGTCAAGACCTTTTTTAACAATGTGAAAAAAAAAAAAAGGATTAATTATTGTTTAGGCGTTATTTGATTATCAACTTTTTTAATTTGTGTAAATCGGTCAAATAAATTAGTCAATCGTGATCAACGACGATTAAAGATGATCAAACTCGTCGAAAATTTGTAAATCTTGTCGGAAATATTCAAAACTCCCTCTAATCTTGTTTTAATCACTTATATTAGCTTAACATATCTATTACAAGTTGTTTTTTCTTTAATTTTGCCGGAACTACTTAAAAACTTAAACACGCCAGAAACACTCAAAGCTTGTCGAAAATGCTAATCTGATTAATCATCGATTATTCCCGCTTATACTTGTTACAAGCTATAAAAAAGTTAACCGTTTGAGTATTGATTCATGATTTTTGCAATCTTGCTTTATAGTTAAGGGTGTTCGCGGGGCGGTTCGGTTCGTTTAGTTGAAAGATTTAACTATTCGTTCGGGGCGAGGGGGTTTAATTAATTTTACGTATCTGGAACTCGAAACCATACTAGGCGGGTGGGGGTGGTGGTATCAACGGACATGGGGTACCCGAAGAAGTGAGCGGTTACCCGCGGTTCTGGTTCAGGTTTAACCATTTTTTTACGGTTTTAATACGAGCTTTAACGTAATAAAAAATAACTATGGTCTAAAGCATTTTTAAATCGTCCAATTCTAGTAAAATCAAATGACATTGAGTAGAGGGTAAAACTCATATAAATTTATTTCGCTTCAATATATTGCACTTTAAATCATTCGTTCATAAAATATTAACAAAATATTACTTATTCGGTCCTTTATATATTCGATCCCAGAAGGGTTAACATTTTTTACGTTTAATCGAGTTTAACCGTATAAAAAATAACTTGGTCTAAAGGAATTAAATGTTCATTCTAGTAAAATCAAACTGACATTGAGTAGATAAAACTCATATTTAATTTATTTCGTATACAATTTAATTGCATTTAAATATTCGTACATAACATATTAACAAAATAATACTTATTCGTCCTTTATAAATTACGATCCCATTCATGAATTTTCACACATATATTTTTCACAATGTTTACATTAGGAGCTAAAAAGTCGTTATGGAATAACATTAGTGCAATAATATGGTGTATACTTGTACCAAGTGTAATCGAATATTAGTGAGAATTACATATCTTTATAATATGAACGGTTCGGTTCGTGTGAAAGGGATAATCTAAAAGTAAAAACCGAACCGGAAAGTGCATAAGCGGGTTTTTTTTCGGTTTCGGTTTTTTTCGGTTTCTGGTTTTTCGGTTTCGGATTAAGCGATTCGGCTCGGTTCGTCGGTTTCTCGATTTTTTTGAACACCCCTATTTATAGTATAAGGTAACTCGTGTATCCTTAAACAAATGCTAAATCGCACGTTTCGCTTTGGTGTAAGTTTTTTAATCGAAATCGTGGCAACTAACTTGTGGTTATTACCATATGATTTCAGATGACATTTTGATAGTTTTTTTAAGCGAAAATTTTTGCAGTGACCCGTTGGAATTAGTGTAATCTCAAAATGACCCTGACATTTTTTTTCTTTTCGATGTGACCTTCTAGATCGCGCATGGTGGTGAGTGATCTACTTTTGGACACGTGTCGGGTTTTTAGTGGTTGGTGAGAAAATTAAAAAAAAAATGATCAAACCGCTGCAAAGAAATAAGCAACACGCCGGTGGAATTTTAAGGCAACTCGCCGAACACAACTCGCTGCCAAGCAACCCGCCGCGAAGAGTTAATCAACCCGCCGCGAAGAATATTTTGATCAAACCGCCGTAGAGTTTTCAAACCGCCAGAGTTTCCTTAAGAAATTTGTTATTTAAAATATTCAACCCGCTGATAACCTGTTCAAACCGCTGTTAAGCAAACCGCTGCGTATTAACAACTCGCCTCTTTGAGCAACTCGCCGCCTATTCAAACCGCCGGTAAGCAAACCGCTGCTTAGTAACAACTCGCCGCTTGAGCAACTCGCCAAACAAGCAACCCGCCGTGTGTCAGAGAGTTGGTAACCTACTCAATAAAATAATATTTTTCACCAAACCGCCGTGAAGAAATTCTGGCAACTCTCCACGAAGAACAACGACGTTTTTCACACAAAATCACCTATAAATCACCCTTTTGAACGATTTTGCTTGATTTCTTTTGCACAACACAATACCACAAGGTAATAGCAACTAAAAACACCCAAACTTCATCATTACAAACAACAAAATTCGGAGATCCTAAAAAAACGAGCTAGAACTTTCTATGGCACACTTTTCGAGCTAAATCAAGCACAAAATCGCACATACACACGATCCAATCATCCCATAAGCTCTGATACCAATTGTGGTATATCCTATATCATAACACGAGGTCGATTCTTGGATCTGGCTAGTTTCTAGAGAGAGAAACACTAGAGAGAGAATAGTTTAGAGAGAGAAAGTGTTTCTTTTGTAAATGAAGTAATGAACTAGCTTGTCTCTTCCAAAGTTGGAAGAGACTATATATAGTACTTACAATATACCGGGTATTTGAACCCGACATAAAACCGAAAAACGTACTATTATCTATTAAACTACGAGCTATATAAAACAGTAAAATACACGGGGTGACCGAGTCTTTTTCTAATACCTAACACGGACAATTTGTCAGATGTTTTCGTAAATCGCGTGTAATTTGAGGTGATAGACAACATTGTCATTGAGTTGTCTTATCTATTGCAGTAAAAAACATTTGTGTTGTCAAATCATGTCATAAATCACGTGAAATGTGCAGTGATAAATAGCATGTTGATTGAGGACTTTTTTTAATGCATTAAGAATAAAAAGTAACTGATTCACATAATCTATTGAAAAAACTTATACATAGCAATTAAACCACATACAATCTAGTTGATTGGCAACCTTATTTAATACAATTGGAAACAAAACAACAACAAACAACAGGAACACACATGGTTGGCCTTGTGGTCTTTAGCAACATAATTTTATAATCTATATTGCCATGTAATTGTTAACGAAGTTTTGCTTTGCAGAAATGCTCCTCAACAATTGTTGTCTTGTTCGTAGAATGTTGTTTGTGGTACGGATATCCGCTTCATGTGTCATTAGTAGAGCATGTAATCCGTAGGTATTAAGGCTTGTTGTAGGCATACTTTGCAACATTGTTATTTGTATCGAACGGATACGCATTTCCTCTGTATAACGTGTTAAGTTGCACAACAACTGATCTGCTATTGTTTCCTCAGCTTGAATCTCCCTTTGTAGTTTTAAAACAATTGTTTGACGTGCCTCATTTGCTCCATAAGCCATATAGTATGTTAGTGAAGAGAAGATGTGTGTGTTTGAGAGACAAGATTCTATTATAGATGATAGCACAATTGATATAGGGGAAATAGTATGGTAAGTCTGTATCAATAGAGTGAAATAGTCAATAAAAAACACTGACAAATATTATACATTTATAAGAGATAATTGACATTTTCATTGATAAGTCTTTATCAACTGTCATTCACTTGTTTTAATTAAGAAATGGAGGAACAAAATGTGTACATTGAAAAGACATTGTTAACACATATCGAGTTACATGAATATTAGTAATGTAGTGTTTATTGTAGTAACATAAATAGTTAAATTGAAATTCAAATATATTACATCATTAAAATCATACATTATAATTTAACAACAGACCAACCAAAAGCATAAAAACATACAATGTTTTAGAACCCAAACGGGTTAAACCAACTATTTGAACCATTCGTGTTTAGATCATCTAGATGTTGCGCATCATATTGCTGAGAGTTGTATTGTTCATACATTTGAGATGATTCTGTGTGATGTCCATTGTATGCTTGAGATGTGTTTGAGAAATGTTGGTCGTAAGGTTGCGATGGGTATGCAATTTCACAGTAAGGTTGTGATGGGTATGTGGTGGCACCGTATTGTTGTGATGTGTAATGGTTAATATTATGGAAAGTGTTGTCATAATGTTGAGTTGGGTTGTAAAATGATGGTTGGTTGTTTCGTGGAATTTCTTGATCATTTTGTATACGTATGTTAACATGCGGTTGAACGACAAAGGGTTGACTGCATTGATCGCGTCTGTGTCCCGCTTGTTTGCATCTGCTACAATTTATAACTCTTGGCTCCTCTCCTTGAGACTGTATACAGTTTGTATTTTTAGGACGACCGGGTTGTGGGTTGTCCATGCGAGGGGGAATAGCTTTTTGAATATTGTGTGGAAATTCCCATTGTTGCATATTTCCAAGGAAATGAATTGACTCCGAATAAGTGCCTTGATATTTTGGTTTTTTAAACCAATCTGCTACATATTGGACACAATCCGTCAAACCCAAAAACCGTGTTATAGCTTTTATGTGACCACACGGAAGCCTTGAAAGCTGCCATTTACGACATTCACAAATCCCTGTTTGTAAGTTGAGTGCACGAATATACTAACCGTCTGAAACTTGGTATTGATATTCGTTAACACCTTTAACATCCCATGTCGCACTTTTCATCTTTTTTAGCCACTTTGTTTGCTGCCCAATCAGTTATTTCATACGTCATATCTGCTACAATAATAGATAAACAAGAATCAATATAGAAGTTGTTATTAAGGAAAAAATAGTTGTATATCATGTTTTCTAAGAATAATACATGTTAGCTATCGATGTTTATAGTACCATTCTTGTACCATCGCACGATATGTCTCGGCTAACTTTGAAACGGGCTCTTTTCTATATATTACATTACAAGCGTTGACAAACTCCACACTATTTGATGTCATATAATTATAACGAACTAGTGGGCAATGCGCTCTTGACCATCTTTGAGGACCAGCTCGACAAAGCTTTTCGTATGCATCAGGCTGAACATTTTGTAGTATGTTCATGCTGGTTGCATAGTCTTCTCGTATGTATACCTTGCATGTTTTCCAAAATAAACCTTTTCTTTTTTTGTTTTTCAAAGATAGGTTCTGCATAAGATGCCGACAACATACAACATGAAAGGCTAAAGGGAATTCATTTTCTACTACCATAGCTATAGCAGGATGCCTATCAGATATGAATAGAAAATTGGTATTATCACCAATGCATTCTTTGAGCACCGACATCCACCATGACCAACATGGACCTGTTTCCCCTTTGCATATACCAAATGCAATTGGCACAATCTGATTGTTTCCATCCATGGACACAGCTACCAGATTTGTTCCCTTGTATAGACCTTTTAAATGCGCAACATCGATCATAAGCACCGGGCGTAGATAATTGAAGAACGTACGAATCTGAAATAAAAGATTATAAACATACTTTCGTGATGTAATAGAATTATATTATTTAGAATATGTGAGCATCACTTACCGAAGCACCAATGGCAATGAATAACATCTCGAAAACTCCTTTATCGTCTGTTTTGATACGAGTTATTGTCCTTTCGTTTTTTTTGTTCTAGGTTATAACAATAATACGGTAGCATTTCAAATGCTTTGTACGGTGAACCCCTTACCTGTTGTATACCGTAATGCTTCCCTTTCATTGCTTGTTGGTAAGAAATATGTATTTTATATTCTAAAAAAATATCTTGTTGGATATCTTTCCCTCTTAAAACCCGCGACCTATCTTGTAATTTTGGAGTGAGAAGGTGACCAATTACTTTATTGTTTGCATTTCGATGGTTAGGATATGTTTGAGTCTTGGGACATGTGTGAACATCATTAAGATGTGTAATGTAATACTGCTTTGTATTATCCCACAGTCTAGCCCGGAGCTTCCAATCACATTGATTAAAATGATAGCTTTTTAAGTGACATCTTTCCGGGGCTGATCTGTCTGTTAAAATTTGGAAACCTTTATTTAAAGCTTTCAACCTAACAGCCAAGATCAAAGCCTCTTTGTTGTCAAAAATGTTACCCTTTTCAACTTCAGATTGTTGAGTATACTGCTTTGAAATATTAGGTTTTGCCCTGTAAACTGGTGTCTCTGGAATGTCAGGCTCAAATGACATAAACTTTTGCCATTTATGGAATTTCTTTTGGGGGTTTTCATTTACCACATCATCTGTGTTATATTCGTTTGATCTGAAGGCAAATAAGGATTCAGGATTTGAAAAATGTGGCTCATTTTGTAATTTTAGGGAGTCGTTGATATGAAAATCATTTTGTCCTAAATCAAAAGATATACCATTGTTTAAAAAAGACGTATTGTTATAACTATTATTCAAATGAGATGATGTTATTTCTGGATTAGATGGGCCTTCGTTTTCTAAAGTTTTCGATTAAAAAAAAAATTAAAGAAAATATTTTTTTGATCGTTTTTCCGTTCAGAATCAAACAACTGTGCAAATTCATCTTTGGAGTTACAAGCACACCCAACAAAAAGTTGTACCTCAGCGTCGTCTGTGATATCAACAGCAAAGTCAAATGACGAGAGCTTAAACGAGAAGTTTATTTCAGCATTTGCTTCCAAATTGAATTTCTGCATCACCATTTCATGTAACATTGAGTATGTCAAATCTTCTGACAGTATGGAACCTCGTCTGGTTTCATTAAAATGAATTAAGCACTTGAAGTTTTTTATATTTGACGCCATTTTTTTAAGGTTCACTTTAGGATGTTATCAATACATATTGGTTTCAAGAATTATATATATATATATATATATATATATATATAATTCTTGAAACCAATATGTATTGATAACATCCTAAAGTGAACCTTAAAAAAATGGCATATATTATATATTATATATATATATTTATATTTATATACTATATTATATATATATTATTAGAAAAATGTAGATCGCGTTAAGGTAAGAGTGATCCAGTCAATGTCATAGAGTTGTCTTATCAATGTTTATAAATTAAAGTTTAAAAATGTAGATCGCGTGAAGGTAAGAGTGATCCAGTCAATGTCATAGAGTTGTCTTATCAATGTTTATAAATTAAAGTTAAAAAATGTAGATCGCGTGAAGGTAAGAGTGATCCAGTCAATGTCATAGAGTTGTCTTATCAATGTTTATAAATTAAAGTTAAAAAATGTAGATCGCGTGAAGGTAAGAGTGATCCAGTCAATGTCATAGAGTTGTCTTATCAATGTTTATAAATTAAAGTTAAAAAATGTAGATCGCGTGAAGGTAAGAGTGATCCAGTCAATGTCATAGAGTTGTCCTATGACATCTTTTATGTTCCGGTATATGTAAACAATCTTGCAGTTTGAAGCTATGGCTGATTTGGGCAAAGAAGTATAAGGAATGTGTGTAGCCACTAATGGGAAGCAAGAGTTCTTATGGTTGTCCTCAATTTTCTTGAGGTCTTTCTCTAGAAAAGGGATACAATCTTGTCGCCCGGGAAACATCATTAAATGACAAAAGTCCGTTCGACGTGTCACCAATTCTTATAGACTTTTAGTCAAAACATTTTGGTTTCTTGTGTGGTTTTAAAATATACGTTTAACATATAACTATATAAAAAAAAAACTCCGTTTTCTCGGTTCGATCAGGATATGCACTACCTTTCTATAGTTGAACATGATATATCGTATACTTTTTCAAGATGCGCATTCGTCAAGTAACATAAAAACAAACATTCGTTTAGTTAAATATTATACATACCATTTGTAGTAACACAAGCGAATTATAAACAGACACTTAAACATATTCGAACGATAATCATACGAGACTTACAAACCGATGCTTAAAGCATAAGAATTACATTCAAAATGACAAACTACTCCAAATTAAGTTTTCCCATGTTATTGTAAACTTCGTGAAATAGTGCGGCTGAATTAACTGTGTGTTGTTCTGGATGCATATACATATCCACTGTTGCCCCAAGTACCGTTATCTTATCAAGCAACTACTTGCAGTTTGAGCACTCTGCATTTCTTGAAGTTCCCAGAGAATAGCTTGAAGGTGTTCCTGGAGAATAGCGTGGAGGTGTTGAAGATCTTGGAGAATAAATTGGAGTCGATGAAGATCCTGGAGAATAAATTGAAGTCGTTGAATCTCCAGGAGAACCAACCAGTACACGGACTCATTCCTCCTTCCACAATTTTTTTTTACATCCACAAGTGTTTTTGCGAGGCTGTTAAAGAGTAAAGATAATAAGTTTTAATAACTAACCACATTATTTATATATTACACAAAAAAGCATGTGATTGTTCACCTTTGATCATGGGCATGCATAGTATAGTTTACCACGGGTTTTATGTTTATACGATTCTCGCAGAACTACATCTCCGGCTCTATAACGACACGTAAAAGTTTCATATGGCACCATCATAACCATAATAACAGTGTGATATGTTTGTGGTTATGATGGTAAGAATGGGTGTGATCTGTGAGGATAATATCTACTTTTATAGCGGGAGTATAGGGCTACAGGAGGAATTGGCGGGATGTACAACGATAACATATCGACTCATCCATTAAAAAATGTAGATCGCGCAAAGTTAAGAGTGATCCAGTCAATGTCATAGAGTTGTCCTATCAATGCTTTTAAATAAAAGTTAAAATTTATAGATCGCGCAAAGTTAAGAGTGATCTAGTCAATGTTAGAGAGTTGTCCTATCAATGTTTTAAAATATTATATGTAATGCTGTATTTATACCCAGTAAAATTCATCTTAGAGCCATAACCAGTAAAATTTCTAAACAATGTCTGAAAATATACCATTTGATCTTCAATTGGCCATCATGAATAGACTTCCAGTGAAATCTTTACTCTAATTTTGTACTGTTTCAAAGTCGTGGAAGTATTCCATAGACTATTCCGACTTTGTTCGTGAATAGGGTTTTCGTGAGAGCAATAATTGTTGTTTATATTTAACCTTTAAGCAAAATTTTGAAGGTGTTATATGCTCGGTAGATGATAATTTAGCACTCTCTCATGTCGTTTCCAATTTAAAAAATTTCAATCTTACACCATTTGCTACATCTAAAGGTTTATGGTGTTTTTCATATGGGGAAAACTCAATGCTTTTAATTTGGAACCCATCACTTAAAAAATCGGTCCGTATTTTAGTCCCCAATTACTTGTTAGAAGCTGACTCACCCAAAATATTATTTGTTTTGGTGTCCATCCTGTCACGCTAGACCCAACACTTTTGAAAATAAATTATCCCTATTATGGTCAAGGTCCATGGTATGTGTGAGTGTTTACATTAAGCTCCAGAACTTGGTATAAACTTGATAGTTATTGTTTACCACGTGAATCTATAAGAATTAAACGGTCAGGTCAAGCTGTTGCTGGTGGAAAAATATTATGGGTTGGTTCAGAGAAGTTTTATAGTGATGATGGTATTTCATATAAAATTTACATGTTAGTTGCATTTGATTTGATTACTCATCAATTTCAGGTAATAGACTTGCCTGAAGAGATGCTAGTCGGGCAATGTTTACCTCCTTACTATATTTCCCAGCTTGGAGACTGTATTATAATATCTGGCAGTTTTAAGTTTGTTGACTTTAGTATTATATATGCATAGGAGCTACAAGTTGATGATGGTGAAGTTTCATGGTAGAAAAAATTATTCACCATTCCATATCCAATTGAGCATGATCTCAAATTAATTGGATTTACTAAAGATAAACAACCAATAGTTGAAGCTTCATTCGTCCAACAATTGCATCAGTCGCTACAAGTGTTCAATCCAACCTTTCTAATTTTTCAAAACCTTGTTGTCGAATCTAACCATGGATCATTCTTCATTGGCCCCTGCAAAGAATCACTAATTCTTCTTAATGTTTAATAGCTAGCGTAGGTTGTTTTATCTATTTAATTTTTAAGTTAACATGCATTGTCTAAGTGTTTTGTTTGTAATGTATTTTTAAATTTTGTATTTTATTTTTAGTAGATTGTTAATGTAATTTTAAATTCGATCATGTCATTTTATTTTTTGTAGATTGGTCATAATTATATTTGAATATTTTAATAATATTGTTGTTATGTATAGTTTTTTATGTTATTTTTTTAACTTAGGAAACACCCGCAAAAAACTTATTCTCCCTATATAAGCATTAATAAATTTAAAATAAAGCGGACTACTTGTCAGATACTTTACTAAATCGCGTGTAATTTGAAGTGATAGACAGCATTGTCATTGAGTTGTCTTATCGGTTATAGATTAAAACATATGTGTTGTCCAACTCTCCTTATTTTTTTAAAATTTTCCCTTATAAATTGCCCTCACCATTTCCTCAATTTGTCACACAACTTCTTATTCCAACTCTCTCAAATGGATTCCAATTTCAATAACGAAAATGACCCATGAGAATTCAGTCTAGATATAGATGATTATGATCTTCAGCTAACACCCGTTGTGCATTCCTATAGTAGCACACATGTTGAACCATCTCCCTTAACCCCAAATCCATTTACGATAATACCCGGTCATGCGGGTATTGTTCAGCTCTCTAGTAGCACATGTGTTAAACCATCTTTCTCAACCTCAAACCCAGTTAGGATAATACCCGGTCCTGCGGGTCTTGTTCAGCGAGCCAAGCAGCTTAAATAAAATGTATTTATTCTTGATCTGGATGGGGCTTTAATGTCGACACAAGAATATACACAGAAATTTGTTGAGGATGTGGGTGAGGATGCTGATTTTAACAGTGGGGCGTGGGTTAGCGCCACTAACTATGTGAATGCATTTGGTGGCACTGTAACTGGATGTTTAGGAGACATCGACAACTTTTTTAGAAAAGGAAAACTTGAACAAGTTGTTGCAATAGTCAAGTCTTGTTCTCCGAATACTCTTGGAGATTTAAATGTGACTCTGAAAGATCTATCGGGTACAGTACCTGGAACAATAAACTACAAAGTCCTTGATGTGGGTAGTTATGGAAAGGATATTACTGTAGGAGCTACTATGATACTTGCTAATGTCTTAGTTTTTACTCTTAAACCATCAAAGCATTACCTTAACATTACAAAAAGAAATGTGGTTGAGGTTTTCCATAAGGATACAGTTCTTGGAAGTGGCAGTGGTTAACCTTAACATTATTATGTAATGTCTTTTATTATTTATGTAATGTTTTTATTATATATGTAATGTTTTTATGACACATAGCCCTCTTATGAAATAACAAGCAATTAATTCTCCCTATAAGAGCATCTATTATCGTCAATAACATGTTAACTTATCAATGGTTTTTTGTGTATGATACGAAATTATATGGTTACTTGTTAATAACTTGTCGGTACATTCATAAGAAATTCAAAGAAATCAACGGACGAATATTACCCAAAAAAACAAACATATCAACGGACGAATATTCAAAGAAATTCAAAGTAATATACAACATTATTTCACTCAAAGTGTTAGGATTTTAACATACAACACATACAAAATTCAAAATTAATAATAACCACATTCTCTAGTACCTTCACACCTACACATATAAAACCTTTCACACATGTCATTTCTAACTCTCGCAAAAAACCGTTGAGTATTACCGTGCACTACTGGCCTTATTTCTGAACACAAACAAGAGATTAACCAACATGTGATGACTCTACAGTCCGAGAAGTTGGTTTGTTGAGGGACATCTATACCCAAACCATCATTGTATGATTACTGAAAATTATGGGGTGGTCTAGTTTCATTTATCAACCACGATCTGCCAAAATGTTATTAACCACGGGAATCCAACATTGAATTAGTCGCGATAACACATCCTTGTTTCGCTCATTATACATGGAGTCGAACACGTAAAAATGAGAATTCGGTAAATGTATAACACCCATGGCCCAATGATTTCCAACAACATGTATGGGCATAAACACCTACAAAGATAAAACCAAATAATTAAATACTAATCATGCATAAGTTGTATTACAAGTTTTATAACAGATAACTAAAGAAATAAGTACCCAATCAACATCATTCCAGGCTGGATACGGACGCGTGGTGCCATCTAATGTTCCAATGACGTGTTGGTCCGTCGGTATGATAAATCGGTTATTTTTTGGATGTACACTTATTGTACCCGTATAGGCCACTGTTGAGTTGGCATTTGCATTCCTCCTCCTAATTAATAACTCCATCTACGAGTTCATGTGCTGATTCAAAACATTGTAACAAAATAAATAGATATTTTTGGCTAAAGTGATATATAAATTACTCCTTTATTAAACTTGTATAAATAAACTTACCTCTCCGGACAACCAACCAATAGAGGTGCCATATGGAAGTCTGTGCATGTCAGGCATACAGAAATGAGGGACCAATTGTTGCCAAAAACTAACCGGAACTATATAACCTTTCATATAACAATCCAAGTAAATTTGATAGGGGTCATTTAGAAAGGCCGGTAAGTTAACATAATTTCCTCTCAGCACCTAATCAACCGAGTTAATAACCAATATTAGTACACATACTTTCATTAGTTTATTTATTAATTTATATACAAGATTAGCAATTACCTTTGTAGGGTCCACATTCTCATACATTAAGAAATTACCAGTAAATATGGAACCCAAAAACATAACGTTATTTTCTTCTACATTGTCATCCTCAAAAGCACCCCCAAGATTCAAAGGCGATAAATTAGCCTTCTTACCCTTATTTTTAGTTTTATTAACACGTTGCTTGGGTAAATTTGTAGTAGGAGGTTGTTCCGTGAATGGAGTCAGTTTATACTTGCTAGGAAACTGTTCCCTTTTTTCTCGATTCGGAATATTCTAAAAAACAACAATTAATAAAAATTTATTACTTCAGCATGGTTATTACTATATAATCATATTCGTATATAAAAATAATATTACATAGTCAAATATTCCATCAACATCATGATGCGTCTCAATAGTGGTTTGAAAATTTTGCCTACCCATATGTGATGGCACCTGACCAAATGAATAGTAAGAACCATGTTGCGACGATGTACCAGGTTGCCAATACTGAGTGGCCGACTGTGCCGACATCTGTCTTTGCCAATCAGATGAACCAGGTTGGGACGGCATTGGGGTTTGGAAATTCGGTAGCGTACCTATATTGAAATATGAGCTATTTACATGTCCCTGGAATGAAGACAGACCACCCTGTGAACACCCATAAATACAAAATTATATTATTTACTTACAAAGCCTTATATTAAATGTATAAAAATTATACATGCATGCTTTGGAATTGACTAAAATCGCTCAACCCATAATGTTGTTCAACAATAATCGGTTCTTTATTCTCTTGTCGCACCGGCTGCACATTCATTTTCTGCCTAAATTTATGCATTTCTTCCTTAATGTTATCAACTTCTTTTTTATTTCATTCAATTTCTATTTTATGTTCATCGAACTCTCGGTAAATATCGGATGGGATTTCATACATATTTTGACGGCTTAGATCAAAAGGTACTCGTTCAACTTGACCAATAAAGCCGTCAAAGTATGCCTTACTAGAAATCCACCAGTCCGATCGAGCCTCATTATCGTCTGGTGTCAATCTCGCAGCAGGCATATTTCCCTTTTAAAAAAAAGAAATTAATTATTAAATAAATAACATAATCAACTTAATAAACCACTAAACTAAATAAAACTCACTTGAAAAAAAGGAATAACCATGTCTCCCAAAAACCTTCCCTTTTTCTTACTCCAAGCAGCAACTCTGGGATACCGATTGTAACGATCAAAATACCTAATCGCAGTTACTCGGAAAGACTTCAATATCCAAGTCTAAAAAACACATTATTTCAATTATTTTACATTATACATATAAATTAAATGGCCAATTAAAAATTATAAACTTATTTTTGACATACCTTGAATGCCCAAGTATATCCAAAGATTGAATACGTTTTCACATCATCTTCATTTGTAGGCTCAGCGACAGACAATGGCGACCAACGTTTGACGTTTGCATTCCTAAGTTGGGAGTACAATGTTGGCCACACATATGAACCCCAAGGATATTTGTTCCAAGCTACTCTATCATTTGATAATCTTAACATCCAGTCAGGGACAACACGTCTACTCTCCACACCTAATATAACAAGCTGCAATATGCCTAGACAACAAAGGCTAACAGCATCGTCGTCGTATAATTGAGCAAATGACTTGTCAACAATCATATTTGCTATGTCGATGCCCGTAATAGGCTGCCCATCTAAATATGACGGAAACACCCGTCACCTAAAAGGAATACGCTATTTGGTGTCATACTCATCCCAATTCTGGACCCCAAACCTTAACCCAGTTGAATTCCTCTCTCCCAAATGATATACTAAAATCTTTATTTATATGGTAATGCAAAGGAACATTTTCATCATCATCATTTTCATTATCAATTTGCCGCTCTAACATAAAATGTATTAATATACAATTCTCTCTAAAATCAGTTTGATCTAATACCCAAACAAAACAGGATTCTCTAAACAGTGCTTCCCGATCAGTGCCACTAAATTTTGTTTTAATTGTTTTAAGTGTTTTAAGCAATGTTAACTTACTTCTACATGTAACAAGAACATGGGTACCTAAATAAACAAATAAATAAATAACCATATATTACTACACATATATACATCAGATAATAAAATAGTCAAATGATACAAAATAAAAATATTATACCTTGTAATCGCTCAAACCCATCTTATAATAAACAAGTAACCCACGAAATCACCAACAACAAAAACCTTCTCTACCCGCAAATGGTAACAATCAACAATGAAAAACCTCAAACAATGAAACCTTTAAATAAACTTCACCTTCTGTTTCTTTTAAACTAAATTAAGAGAAACACATACTATCACTTCCTTTATATCCGTATTCAAATTCATAAGTGACAAACTATTGCAGTGATATATCATTCCATCATACTGTGCGTTACTATTCATCTGCAAAACCCTAGAAGACAAAAAAAAATTAAATCGCCATGCAGATTGAGCGAGCTACATGCATAATTCCAAAATACGTCAGTTTTCAAATGTAAATCACCCCCATTGATCCGCGATTTACATAAAATTCAAATAGGGCTCACAAGTATTGCAGTCGATAATTTCTAAGGTGCCCAAAACAGTGACACATGCCCAAAAATAAATCGCTCGAGCCAATGCGTGATTTAGAAGGTTATATCAAAAATAAATTTTTGTAAGGGTTATTACTAGATTACACGTATTCCAATGGGTCATATTGAAAATTTTCGCTAAATTTTATAACCAATAATATGAGATTCGTTATTGTCTACGATCTGTTTAATTTATCGAATATTTATAATTGCTTTTAATAATGCTCCGAAGCGGCCGCCAACAAGGACGTGAAAAACAGTTTGGAAGTGAAAGTCAAAGACTCTTTGAACACATCATCTGATCATCATATGTGCAAGTGAAAATCCCTTCTAAAAAAAATAAAAGAAGGAAATGGATGAAAAGAAGCAAAAATGGAGGCGTTGCTCATCATCTTCTGGTGGTGATTCACATGTTAATAATCTTGATGACGGTTGTTTGATGCATATTTTTAGCTTCTTATCTCCTATCCCAGGTTATTATTAATTATACATCTTCTCTTTTTTTATTTCATAAATATCATCATCATCATCACCACCACTGCCTCCACCGATCTCCGGTATTTATGCTTCATCTAGTTTTACTTTTTTCGTTACATAGTTAGTTAAATCTGTTAGAGATCTGGTTTACAAATTAATGATGTAATCGTGTTTTTGTGATTGATATATTTAGTTAATTGAGTTTTATGAGAATTGGGTTTAAATTAAACACTTGCGCGGTGAACTCGAAATAGATAATGAGATGTAATATAATGGAATGGAGGAGATAGCGTTTCGATTATTCAATGCTGTGAGCAAATACGATAATCGTGGATAGGCGCGAGTGTTTTAGGAAATTATGCCTAGGGATTTGCTAGGTAAACTAGTCAGATTCGGATAACAAGTTTGAATAAGCAAATTTGCTTATTTCACCATCAAATAAGTGGATTATCATAAGCAGTATTAGTAGCAAGCCTAGACGCGCCCTAAATTGAAAATAGGTACAAGAAATTAAGGTGTTTTGAATCTAATGGGAGATTTGTGCATATATTGTTTTTTCGTTTCTTTGATTATAAGATATACTAGTACTTGAACCAAAACTCGATAGACTAGCACACTCTCACTTTTGAATCGTAATGGTGGAAACATTCTGACCAAATATCGTCCAAGTCATTGTGTCTGTGTCATCTATCTTTATTAACTATTCCAGCTTACAGTACCACCGCCCCTTCCATAAAATAAGTAATTTATTTAACTTTCTCTGTTGAAACTCAAATTTAGATTTATAATTAGTTGTATATGAAGTATAGAGGAATGGAGGATTAGTTTTCTCGAAGTATGTTATTGATTCTGTTTGTATTGTGTGACTTGGTTCGATAGAATCAATAAATGACACCAAGGATGCGGGTAGTTTTAGAGTATTAACTCCGTGTCACTGGTTATTAAAGCTTGAATATAAATATATAAATAAACAATAACAATTAGGAAAAGATGTGTGTGTGAGCGTGACCAATGTGATAACTCGCAGAATGTGGCCGTAGTTTTAATTTAGTGGTCTTTTCCGTACTCGGTCCATATCATAAAAATCTTAAATCTTTGGTGGCTACGGTTTTACCGAACGTCAGTCAACTACCTAATGTCTGGCATGTGTTTCTTTCAGTTATGATTCTTTTAATTTTATTTGATTAATAATTGATAGTTTAAACTGTTTTGATGCTTCTGTTGCTGTTGTAGTTAGTCAAACCTGTTAAATCTCTTGGTTGATTTATAATGTGATGGTATTTTGTGACTGATGTATTTAGTTAGTTAAGATATGTGAGATTGTGAGAACTGAGAAGTAGTTTGGTTGAAATTAGGTTTGAAACGAACACTTGCGGTGAACTTGTAGGATTTATAAGAGTTGTTTGAGATTGCTTGTTGACATAAGTAGGAGCAGATAATGAGCTGTAGTAAAAGTATAAAAGGCAATGCAGTAGATAGTGTTTGGATTTACTTATGCTGTAGTGAACACAACAATCAGATGTGATTGAGTGTTTGGCAATTCGTCTTAGGATTTTTCTAGGTAAACTAATCAGAAGCATATAAGCAGTCCCGATAAGCCACTTTCAAACTGATTTCTTACTCTCGAATAAGTAGATAACCATAGGCACTTAGTGTTTATCCAGACAGTCAAAACTGTCACGGGGTTCAATATGCAATAAGCCATTAGTCCATTACAAGCAGTTTTAGTAAGCAATCCGAAACACCCCTTAGATTAGAAAATGGTACAAGAATCAAAGGGTGAACATTGACAATATTACATCTATCATATGTTTCAGTCTATTCTCATACTTCCAGGTGCTGTAAATTCCTGTAGAGGTGAGATCATTGAAAATTTAAATGGATTTGATGTCTCTTTACCAGTTAGCCATTCACTCTAGAGTAGTCAGTCCTTTGGCCACCAAAGGTGCATGTCCCCATGGACCGACTAAAAACCATTCAACATTCAGTACAAGAACAATGGAGAGTTGAATACCGATATGGTTTTGCAAACCAATAAGCCATAAACGGAGTTGATAATGCCTTTTACCTTTAGCTGTTTGCTCAGGGCTAGTCAATCCTTTGCACCTAAAAAGGTAAATTCATGGTGGATTGATAACCATGTCAACACTTTGTACATGAAACTTGTGAGTTGAATATGGCCATCCACTTTTTGTAAAGTGTCAACCATCTAATATGGATTTGGCAATATGTCCATTACCATGAGCCATAAATCTCATGGACTAGTTATGGATTTTTTCACAGCCTTTACCACAAGCCATAAACTTGTGGCTAGCCAACTCTTCAACTTAAACAGATATGGTGAGTGAAAACCATACAACTTATTTGCAAGTTGTCAACCAACAAACGAATTTTGAGAAGTTCTGTACAAAGTCGTTTCTCCTTGACTAGCCAGTACCTTATGTCGGTATAGAACATGATGAATTGATAACCAGTTGTTGTGTTAGTGCATAGCACCTCCACCAAGTGTTATCCTTCTTATCTCCATCCTAGGCTTCTAACTTATTAGACTTTACTACTTCCTAATACCATCTTGCTTTTCCATCATTTTTAACATTTTTGTACAATTCTCATCTGGCTTTTCCTCCTTTAGTTTCTTATCTAGCATGGGCAATTGCATATCTCATCAATAATGGATATGTTCGTTCAATTAACAAATATATATCTATTGACTCTAGTTCAAACAGCGTACTCTACATGAATCATAATTATCTCCAACTTATTGATCCTTTGTCTGTCCTAATGCACACCAAATAGGATCTTTACTAAGAGGTTCTTCAAAACATATTCTTTAAAAAACTTCCAAAATACCTCTCTAGTTCATCCTCTGTCCAACCATCCCATATCTATTCAATTACAACCTATATAACTCAGGTAAGATCGTCTCTAGCTTACTTCAGCCATACACCAAAATTAATGTACACTATATCAGTTCTCAACTCCTAACTATTGGTACACTCCTTTTTCTCCTTGCTTGATGATCTTATAGGTAGCTATACTAGGTGACTTCATAGCTACAGGAACAGGATTAATTGGAATTTTAGTACCTGTGACAGAATCATCTTGTTCACTAACTTCATCTGAACCTTCAGAGTCATCCTTATCAAGGTCATATGCAATCCTCTCATTGCCATTTGTTTCCTCTTCTTCCAAACTTCATGGCTGGCTCACATCCTTATGATTAATCATCTTCAGGTATTTTTGGAGTCTTGTCTGAAGCTCTTCACCAAATCTTTTCAAACTAGCTTTAGTGGCTTCAAAATTTATTGGTGCAAAGGATTCAACCTGTTTCACAAGCTTATCAAATTCCTTCTTTGACTTCTTCAAAACTCAAATTCTTCAGTCATGATATACTTCCATGTCCCATGATTCATCAAGTAATTCATCATTTAAGTCTCTCCAGCTGTGATTGGGTCATGGGCTTATTTCTTTTAGCTCTTGCTCTTTCCTCTGCAAAATACTTCTTCCTTTGATTTACATGATCAACCACCTTCTTTGCAAAATCTTCTCCTTGTAATTCACTTCCTAGCATGCTTTTTGACAACTCTCAATATCCCAGCTTCAAAACTTTGCTCTGATTTAAATCCCAATCTTCATCTGTGTATGCTGAGCTTCAAATTGAACTTGAGCTTTTCTTTTCTTCTGTTGCTCATTTAATTCTTCTTCTTCGCAATTCTTTGAGCTAGGAGAGAATCAAGTGTATTTGTTTGTATCCTCCTCTTCTTTCTAGAAAAAACCAATCTGGATGCTTCAGCAAGCTAGCTTCCCTTGTAACAATAGTTTCCTTTGACTTCTTAGGAGTTTCTTCACTGATCATAGGAGCTTTTCCTTCTCTTTGGCCTTTATCAGGAGAAGGAGTAGACTTTTTAGCACCAACAGTACTAACTTGTTCACTGCAGAACTAACTTATTACAACAATACGGACAAGTTAAAATACTGCCATATTAACTCCTCACAGTATAACTTCTTCTTGAAAATCAAACCTTGAGACTAACCTTCTTTCCTATCTCTTATCTCTCTTGTATCTCCTTCCCTTATCAATGGACTTTGGCTTTAGAGAGGCAACCCAGGAGAGAGATTTTGGCTGCTTCAAGAGTATTAGGACTTATGTCTTCCACTTGTTCCTCCCATGAACAATTTACTTTTGTTGTAGAAGGAGTAACCAGTCCTTGTACCAAAGAATCTAGAGGATCATCTTGACTTTTCCTCCCCTGAGCCTCAGGTTCTTCCTCTTCAGAGTCTGATAAAACCATATTTCTCCTCTTCAAAAACCCTTCCAACTTCTTCACTTTCTTGACTAACTTCACAAGAGCATTCCCCATGGGCACTTGGTTGTTTGAGATCCGTTTCCAGCTGTCAATTCTTGATATCAACTGAGGAGCTACCTAAAGTAAATCATCATAGGCATTTGTCCTTATCTGTTTCTTGTGGTGGTGAGAAGTTTGTGTGGACAGAAGATGGGCTCCTCAAAGGTGTCTCAAATTGGTTGCAGTTCAGTCCGAATAGGTTTTTGGATGTGTAGGAATGGGCAGAGAGGAGGTGGAGATTGTACTTGAGGTGATGATGTGAGAGGTTTGGATTGAGCCACAGCATCATGTTCTTGACCTGCATTGGTAGTAGCAATCAAGTAACACGCCGGCAATAAAGGTCTAGGTGCCCCCGAAAACCCCTTTTCATGTTCCCAAAGATCTTTTTGTCCATGCTCACAGCCAGATAAAGGGTGTTTGTTTTCCGTTTAATATTTCAAAATCATTTGCATAAAACGAGGATACATCAAACACTTCGCCTTGCTTTTCAATTTGCCACCAGCCATCCAAAAATAAGTTTTGAAATTATAAACTCTACCAGTGGATAGACAGATCAAAGCAGTAGCAATATTGCTACCGAATTGATCCCATCCACCACTCTTAGAGCTTATACAATGTAAAAGATGATGGACTAAAAATCGCCATTGTGGTGTGAAGAAACTCTTCCAAAAGGTAAAGGTTCCATCAGTGGGATACCCTATTTGCCCCATTCCCTCAAAAAGGTCAGCATTTGGCAACATGGTTATTCCTGTGGCGTCATCTAATTGAAGTGAATCCCTAATTGACGCCTCAGAGATTGTGTACCTTATGGTATCAATGGTTGCATTAATTTCTAGAGACCCATCAGCTCTAGTATTTGCGATAGCACTCTGCCAAAATTGTTTTACAAGAGAGTCATAGATAGTTGGATTAGTGGTTAAGGCATACCTGAGGTTAGAACCTCGAAGAAAGTCCACTATCTCAGCAAACCCAGCACTCTCGTCAGGCTTGCGCAGAAACCCCACTTGATTGTGTTTGTCACAATATTTCAATTGAGCCATTTGACAACCGTATTAAGTACTTGGGTTTTGATGCGATTGAGATTGTAGATGCTGGTAACAGAACTCTTGACTATTTTCGTTATAAAAGAAATTTTTACTTTGCAAAGGAAAAGGAGATAGCAATAAAAATAAAAGTATGAAAGAGAAATCAAACTTTATCTATATATAGCTACTCGGTTGTACGACTATTGCGCCGTAAAAATCTCTAACGGTAACATTTAAACAGTGATAAAACAGAAAAAGTCAATTTTCCCGCAACCAGCATTAACAATAACCTACCAGTATTAACAATTTACACTACCAGACTTAAGTTTGGTCAAACAGAATTAATTAAGAGTCAACCCGAATTAACTCTTTTTCAACCAGAATTAAGTATGTATGAAAAATGGTCAATTGTTAAAAACCTTGGCACTCTTCCTATTAAAAATGTAGTTTTGTGTTGAGGTTTTGTCACTCTAAGGAGTTTTGTGTTGAGGTTTGTGTTGAGGTTTTGTCACTCTAACCCTATTAAAAATGTAGCAAGCAGTACTAACTGCTTCAGCCCAAAAGGTGGTTGGTAAGAGTGAATCTGCTAGCATAGTTCTAGCAGCCTCAAT
>BQNB010008097.1:0-13580 GCA_026074375.1 Tanacetum coccineum
ATCATCCAATGAAACTTCCTAAGAACTTCCAAGCTTCTTCTCATCAAATATAACCTATAATCAACGACAAAGACAACTATACCAAGCATAAAATGTGCAATTTACCAATATACAATATGAATTTAGGGTTCGACTCGATAGATAAGATGAGAGAATTGTTAAACTCATTAGGTTTTTGCAGGTTTATAACAGAAGAATACATATATTAAATGTTGTGCTAGATTTATTTTCAAAAATAATTAAAAACTTTAAGTTTTCTGAACCTGGGCGTTTAACGCCGTTAGGGTTTGTTATGACCCCGTCACAGGCATCGTGGTGATGGCGTCGCATGTTAATCGTGACGCCGTCCCCACAGTTTATGAAAACGAAAATTTTATTTTTGATGAAAAATTTCTTGCACTTGATTCCATAAGTTAATTCCTATATAAATTGCTGCATAAAACCTGAGATTTAACAATTCAATCATATGACTCAAAACTGACGTGAATTAATCTAAACAAATCATTTAAGATGTTTAAATTTGGCTCAAAAGCTGGATAAATTCTCCTACACTTATTGATTGCAAAATACCTTTGATTGAAATTAAGACGAGGTTAAGAACAATACAAAGCATGATTACAAGATAGAGTTCGAACATTATAGAATAAAATGAAAAGAATAAAACACAAGACACTCCTAATGTGCGGGAAAAGTAAATATTGGGTTGCCTCCCAAAAAGCGCTTGTTTTTGTTTGAGTCACAAGCCTGACTCTATGCTTATTTGACGCGTAAAAGGTGTGTCTCCCCTACACTTAAGGTTAAGTGCGGGTGATAGTAACGGTACATACCATCGTGATGAGAAGGAGCCATACATTAAGAAATTTGTTATTGAAGAATAGTCTCTAAACGGTGTGCTTCTAGAATTCTATCTCTCTCTACTTCATTTTCCCTATCGAATAAACTAATTTCTTCTCCTAGAGGAGAAACTTCCTTAGACTCTAATCCCCAACCATCATCAAACATCTCCCAATTTGAAATATCAACACCTAGGGATACACTTATTCTTAATAAACCCAGTTTAAATTCATAATGTTTCTTAGGGTCATCTACACATGGGCGATGATAGCAATACATATCCTTAGGATGGAAAGATGCCACATGAGGTGAAGGTGGTGTATGAATAGTCAATGTTTCTACTACCTTCATCCTAAAACTATCCAAACTATGTGGTTTTATGGTTGGTTCGGGGTCTCTTTCTTCTCCTAGATCTACTTTTAAGGATGAGAAACGAGGAAAGGGTTGTGGTTGAGGCTCTGGTTTATCAAAACTAGTAACTTCTCTAGAACTAAGAAATAGGTCATGACTATAAGTATTCAAGCCTATATCCTCTAGTTTCGTGTAGTCCAAAGGTTCTACCTCCGTCAGGATTCCTATAGTTTCATCTACTTCTTCCGGGTGAGTCACAGGCGATGTGGTTTCCTCAAATGATGGTGGGACTTGTGGGGTATTTTGTGGCTTCGGATTTTCTACTTTATCCCATGCTATATTCCTATGCATCTCAACCCAAACATCCTCATTTCCAAACAATCTTTTTGCTTGAGCCTTCAAATTTGCTACTTCTTGTTCAGAAATAATGTTTGGTGGGTTGTCCCATTCTTTTTGGCCTTGGGCAAAATTTTCTATGGCTTCCCATGCTTCTTCACCACTTAATTCCCTAAGGTTCCCGTCTGCTGCAAAGTCAAGGTCCATTCGGGTATAGTCGTCGACATGATCATAAAAGAATTGAGTAAGGGACCATAAATCGAGGCCATGATGAGGGACTCTTTTGATTAAGTTTTTGAAACGAGTCCACGCATCGTAGATAGGTTCATCTTGATGTTGTTGGAACACCAAGGTATATCTTTGGAATGGGAAGGTTGTGTTTCGTGGGGGGTTTTGAAAGGGTGTGGTTGGTGGTCTTTCATACATCATGATGGTGAACGAAAGAGTGATTTACAAAACAAAGGGCACAAAGAAAAGATAGACTACGAGAAAGCTAATATGCGGAATTAAAATCTCACTTGAAAGGATTCAAGCGAGTAGAACTAAGTTAAACTATGATCAAAACCTAACTATTCCCCAGGCGGCGGCGCCAAAAACTTGATGCGGTCGTCGTAGGACTTCTACAAGAAGTTTTACAACTCCCTAGGCAGAGCACCTAATCGTTGTAGTAGTAGTATAGGCAAGACTCGGGGGGTTGTTATCGTTCACTCGGGGAATAGGTTGGGAAGGCTTGATCACGGTCTAACAGAATTCTAAGGGTTGAGGGAAGATTATTTTTGTATTTTTGTATTTTATAGAAAACAAGTAAATTATATAATTGGAGAGGTGGTTTGGTTTTAGCTATTAACTAAATATAAATCTACGCTAATTGTTGATAACAATAAGATAAAAGACTGTGTTTATTTAATCATTGATATTACTAAAGGGGGGGGGTCCTTAGATTACTTCCTCCAGTGTTTGTTTCCTGTCATCTTGTGATGATCTGTGTAACTATTTCCTAAGTCATTGAATCGAATTACACGAACCCGCCGTCTACTTAGTATTCCGCTAGAGCAACGCACAAGTAAGGTAGTATGAAGACTATTACAAGGCCCCTAGGAGTACACTAAGTGCATGTGAAATATATTAAAAGTGGATCAACCATATTATGGGGCAAGGTAGTATGAAGACTGTTACCCGATGGTATCCTTTCTACACAATCATGTTTTCCCTAACAATAGCAATAGCGATACAAACAGAAGCTAGTTTACTAGAGCCTAACAGCACATCCCTTCACAGAGAAGCAACACCACTAAGATCTACATTCAAGTTTCATACAATCATAAATAAACACAATAGAAGGTTTAGCCAAGCATATTAAAGATAAAGCAAGAGCATAGATAGATCAAACAACACATAGACATATTGAATGATTAAATAAACCTTACTTGATTAAAACATAAGTTGGAGGAAGTACGGCCCTAAATTCGTCCCTAACAGCTGGTAAATGAACTAGGGTTTGTACCCTCTTTTTATTCTAAAGTTACACACCCAAAACCTTAAATTCAGGTTTGTATATATAGGAAAAACACTGTGACAGCGTCGCGTTTTATTCGTAACGCCGTCATGAAAGAGAATATTCTAGATAATGGGTTGGGTCGTATGCTCCGACGCCTTCATGGAATCTTGTGACGCCGTCTTGATCTTCATGATGACGGCGTCACGTTGTATCTGTGACACCGTCTCCAGCCACTGTAGAGAAATTATTGGTCCCTGTTGGTGTAGGTTCGTAGTCTTGTCCGTTTCTTCTCCAAATGAGCCCAAGTCACGTGTAATTCTTCTAAATGCCCTCTAAATAATAAATATCTAAAAAGGAATGATTAAGTACCTATTTTGGGCATAAATGCATGATTTAGGGGGTTAAACGACCCCGAAAAAGTGTATAAAATAACACCTCATCATTAACTATTTATAACGAACTAATTAACGACCGTTAGTGTTCTTTCGTCAAATCATATATTAATATAAATAATAAAAATACAAATATATTATTATAAACATTAATAAAATGATATCTAAGTGTAAACGTGTGTGACCCCGTAGGCCTACGTATTTCTTGCTGTATAAATATTTGTATGACATGAGCACAAACCAACAGCTCCCACTTACGAATGTCTTTGTCATATAATATAACATACTAACATTGACAAATAGTCTAGCAACATCATCAATGCTCCCAGAAATACCTGAGTATGCAGTTTTGGTAAACAACTCATCCTTCAATGGTTTCAGTCAGTCCTATCCTTTTGTTTCAGATACAATGTTAAATAAAGACGTAGATCAATAGTCATTCCATAGTTTAACGATTCTGTTTCTCGTATCTGTATTGATTCAGATCACCAAATGTAAAAACAATTATCTTAACTACACTTTAGGTATGACCATACAAATATCTGATCAACCCAATGAGGGGCCCTATAAGCATCTTACTCAAACACATGTGGAGGAATAAATCTTATTTTAACTATAAGTGTCCGTCATATACTTCAAAATATTTCTAAAAATAGCCCTTATGACTACCTTTTAATAACATAATGGTAGACTATAATCAACAAATGCTATCCATACATGCAAAACCCGCTTGCATTTCAAATCTAAGGATAAACATGACTTTTACCATGTGTGTAATGCATCCAATGACACCGATCCATAAAGTGATTAACGACAGTGGTTATCCAATATACAACCACAGTAGAATAACCATTTGATAGTTGGCATAACATCTTTACATATTCTCTCAAAATACAACGCAAACATTCACATTACCTATCTAACAATACTCTCATATTGTAACTGTAATTGACATATGCTTTAAAATCACACAGTCATATCATGGATATAAACATGCAAATATAGGACACAATTATTATGAAATGAAAACAATATACCATGTAAATTAATTCATTTAATAAAATAAAAATCGTTTAACATCTCATTATCCAAATACTAACTAATACATCACATATTTACATGAGACTTCTAGCAGGAACAATTCCAATCGCCATAGCATGTTCATAATGATTATTGAACGACATTGGTTTTGTAAACGGATCAGCTATGATTTTTTTTTTTTTTTGGAGTTTTTTTGGTTTTTTTTTTTTTATTTTTTTTTTTTTTTGTTTTTTTTTTTTTTTTTTTGTTGTCACCTATGTGAACCTTCTTAAGGATAATCTCACGTTCTTGAATTACTTTACGAATGTAGTGATATTTCCTCTAAAAATGTCTGGCTCCCTTCAAAATTTTGGGATCATTGGGTATCGCTATTGCAGGCTCATTGTCACATAGCATCTCCATATATCTTTTATTCAGTGGCATGACACCTCCAAGTCCATCAATAAATTTCCTTATCCAGACGGCTTCTATTGATGCTTTAGCAGTAACAATGTACCACTTTCTGTAAAACAAAACATATTGCTTTGCTTGGCACTCTTTTAGTCCACGGCTCCACCATTAAGTATGAACACATATCCCGTTTGGGATTTGGTATCGTTCTTATCTGTTTGAAAACTAGCATTAGCATAACAAGATACTTTTAGCTTAGCTTCAGGTTTTGCCCTATACATAAGAATCATATCTTTAGTATTCCTCAGATACTTAAGAATAACTTTAACAGTAGTCCAGTGAATCTTATTAGGATTTTGCTGAAAATGACTACACAAATTTTAGCATAAGGCAACTCAGGTCAATACATCTGACGCGAACATGAAATAACCTATAGTGCGAGCATAAGAACTCTACATACGTTGTACCTCACTAGGTATTTTAGCACCTTGGGACTTTCTATAGTCAGGCTTTTCTATCATTAAAGTATACCCCTTCTTAGAGTTTTCCATTAAAAAATTCTTTTGGATTTTCTCTAGATAACCAATTTGACTAAGAGCAATCAACCGCTTAGATCTATCACGTGTGATCTTGATTTCAAGGATGTATGTTGCTTCTCCTAAGTCTTTCATTGAAAAACACTTACAAAGACAAGATTTAACTTCTTGCAGCATTGTAACTTTATTTCCCATGAGTAATATGTCGTAGACATAGAAGTTAGGAACACAACATTACTCCTACTAGCTTTGAGATATACACATGGCTCATCAAGATTTTGAGCAGAACCAATCTTCTTGATTTCTACATCAAATCTTTTATTCTAACTTCTAGATACTTTCTTTAATCCATAAATGGAACGTTGAAGTTTGCATACTTTGTTAGGATGTTTCGGATCCACAAACCCCTCAGGTTGCACCATATATAAGTCCTCGCTTAGGCGACCATTTAGAAAAGCGATTTTGACATCCATTTGCCAAATCTCATAGTCATAGAATGCAACTATGGCTAAAAGAATCCTTATAGCTCTAATGTTTGCAGCAGGAGAGAAGGTTTCCTCATAATCTACACCGTATGTTTGGGTATAGCCTTTTGCTATAAGACGAGCTTTAAAGATGGGTACATTGCCATCCATGTTAGTATTTTTCTTGAAAAGCCATTTACTCCCAAAAGTTTGACCATTAAGAGGAAGATCAACCAAAACCCAGACTTGGTTATCTTTAATGGATTGCATTTCCGTATTCATAGCTTCAAGCCATATGTCAAATTCAGGATCTGATAATGTAGCTTTGTAATTAGGTGGTTCATTAAGATCCCCTAATTCATATTCCTCAACATCAACATAGAAACCATATCTATCTGGTGCTTGAGGTATCCTTGCGGATCTACGAATAGGAACTTCAACATTTTAGGGCTCGACCTCGATAGGCGCGACCTCATCATGTATTTCGCTAGTATTTTTAGAAGGTTGTATATCTTCTTCTTAAATTAATTCAAGTCCTTCATCACTCCCACTCGATTCGAGAAGTCCATGATTCCCACCCCCCTCACCCCCGCCCCCCCCTCTCTTCCCCCCCCCCTCCCCCCCCGCCCCACCCCCCCCCCCCCCCCCCCCCCCCCTCTCCCCCCCCCCCCCCCCCGTCTCGCTCTTGTACCATGAGGCAAGTCTTAAAGAACTCATGCATTCGAGCAACAAAAAGTTTGTTTCTCGAGTCTAGATAGTATAAGTTATGTAACCAATCATTTCTTGGTATCCATAACAATAGAAACATTTAATGATCTAGATCAAGGTTGTCACGCGTGTCCTCATTTTCACGATGTGGCCTCAACAACACCCAAACCCTTAAGTAGGACAACTTGGGAGCTTTCCCATGCCATATTTCATAATGCGTCCTTTCAACCTTCTTGGTTGAAACCATATTGAGAATGCGAGCTTGCAAACTCAAGAGCATATCTCCAAAAGGATTTTAGTAGAGTTGTTAGATTTGTCATGGATCGAACCATATCAAGTAAAGTCTGATTCCTCCTTTCCGACACCCCGTGATGTTGTGGTGTATAAGGTAGAGTAAGTTGGGATACAATACCACAACTTTTCATGTGATTAACAAACTTATGACTCGGGTATTTTCCTCCTCGATTGGATCGAATTGCCTTTATCTTTTTACCGAGTTGATTTTCAACTTCATTCTGAAAGACCTTAAATGTTTCAAACACCTCATGTTTATGTTTCATCAAGTAAACATAACCATAACGGCTCAAATCAGCTGTAAAGGTGATGAAGTAACTAGCATCCTCTCTTGAAACAGTTCTAAAAGGGCCATATACATCAGTGTGTATAAGTCCTAATAGATCTTTAGCTTTTTCCACTTGATGTGGAAAAGGCTTACGTGCCATCTTCCCAGATATACAAGACTTTCATTTCTCAAGTGATTCATTGTAGGTGGGTTGCAAGATCCCATTACGCTGAAGCTTGTCTATGCGTTTCTTGTTTATATGACCAAGACGACAATGCCATAAATAAGAAGAGTCCAATGCATGTTTGGCTCTTTTATTGCTAACATTAAACATAAAACTAACATTTGAATAAAGATTATGCATATCTATTTCATAAATACCATCCCTTGGAATTGCATTAAAATAAAACACATTATCTTTCGAAACAGAAATACCATAATTTATAAATGTATGAGTATAACCGTTATTACCAAACAGGAAATTAAAACATCCCTAGTAACAGAAGGTGCAAAATGAAAGTTGTCTAATACAACTATTAAACCACTAGGAAGAATTAAATCAAAACTTCCAATAGCTTCAACGGCTGCACGCATTCCATTTCCCATGTACAGACTTAAAGCTCCATGTTTCAACTTCCTGCTTTCTCTAAGACCCTGCAAAGTATTACAGATATGAGTACCACAACCCATATCATACACCCAAGTCTTATTAGGAAAAGCATAGCGTTCTATAGTGAAGATACCTGAAGTACTAGCCATTTTAGCATTCTTCCTCTTCTTCAACTCAGCTTGGTAGAACGGATAATTTCTCCTCCAATAACCCACCTCCTTCCAGTGGTGGCAGACAGAGCCCTTTGCCAGATTATCTCTCTTAGACGGCGGTGAGATCTTAGGCTTGGGATCATAAGCAAGCTTATTCTTTCCTTTGTCCTTACCCTTTGCCCCTTGCGGTTTTTTCTTGTCCTTCTGGATCTTACCCTCTTGTATAGCTAACACAGAGGAAGTTTTAGTCTTCTTCAGAATACCGTTCTCATGAAGTTTTAGCATAGCATGCAGTTCACCTATCGTCTTCCCCATGCTATGCATGTTATAGTTCTGAATGAACTGATCATAGTCCTTGTTGAGAGAATTCAAAATAAGACTCACACCAAGTTTATTTGGCATATCATAGCCTAGGCGTTCCAGTGTGTCCAAGTAGCTCTTCATATTTAAGAGATAGGAGCTTACTGACCGACCTTTCTCCTATTTACAAGCGTGGAATGCTTTGACTATTTCAAACATTCCTGTTAGCTGCTCTGTCAAACATGATGTATCTTTCTATTGGATCATGTCATATGCCTTGTAGTTTTCAAGAGCCCTCTGAAGTTTAGTAGACATACTACCAAGCATAAGACATGCCACCTCATTTTGCGCGTCGTACAATGCATTATATGCATCACGCGCAGCTTGAGATGCTTCAGGATAAGGAAGAGAGATCAAAGGCAGTTCCAAATGAGCTAGTTTCCCTTCAGTCCTAAGAATAATTCTTAAGTTTCGGTATCAGTTCGTAAAGTTTGGTCCAGTAAGTTTCTCATGTTGGAGAATCAACCTGATAGTCGTATTGTTTGTGTTTTGGGCAGTAGCAGCCATCTACCAAACAATCAAAAGTTTAGAAAATATTTGTATTTTCAATAATAATCTCTTATAAAATTAACTACCCATGTTTAAAAAACTAAAAAATTAATTTTATCAAGAGTCTAAGATCCAACTTAACATCTACATAATGCCAGTGATCTACTAAGAAAGTGCGTAAACCAAAAGTAATCACGTGTGATAATTGCCAACATGTGCAACTCTTAGCCTTTATGGGGCACAAGCATATACACCATGAATATAATGTCAAGTAGCATGTTTAACCCCATCGTATGCCTCGGGTCAAAGTTCTGAACAATCATACTCAATATAAGTCGTCCAATACAAAATCAGTAATTTTATAGTCTCAGGTCTGACCATACGATTGTTATATTACCTTGTTTGCAAATTTACCTAAAATTGTTTTAGAGTAAAAATACAACTCAAGTGATTTCATACTTGGATGGCAAATGACTTAGTTTTAGGGTAGAATTTGATAAAAACAATGTTACCAAAATTTGTGTATAAGGAAGCATGCATACAACCTTATAACACTAGTTATTTTTAAAACCTTTCTTTTTGTGTTTTAAAACTTTCTTTGAATACAAATCCCTACATTTTATAAATCACATGCTATTTATAAAATTAGGGTTCCATGTTTACTACATTTCCAAGTATAAGTGATCTTACTACGAATAAGGTTAATTCCCCACGAGAAATAATCGAACCCTAGTAACGACTACGACATACTTAAAATATTGTTTAAAATCGTTTATGTAAAATTTGTGTATTCTTGCGTTGTTCCGTCGTGGGTTCCCTTACGGAAACTGTAGGTCCTTGGTTTAGGATCTATATAGCCTTTGTATGACAATAGCTAACTTGAATAAATCCAAATCAACTATGTGAGAGACACTGACTATGAATATCAAGTGTTAAGGCGGAATCTTAACACAAGAATTAAGAAGAAACACATAATACCAATTTGCTATTAAAATTCTATAGCTCTATGCTTCTATTGATATTTCGATCACATGTACATCCATAGTGCCATAGGGTTCCTTTTATACACCAAGGAAACCCTAATGGCTTTACAAACATTTAAAATATTATACATATCCTATCCTAAGATATCTCCTAAGATAGCTCTAAGATAATATTACTAATTCTGTTACATAAACAGACATAACTAAAACCGACTAACTAAGATACGACCAATAACTAACTATAGAACTAGCACACTAACAGTACAAACTTTAGTACAAGCCAACTTAAACTGTTCTAGCTACTCAGTAATTAAGTCCTTTTACAATCTATTTCCACATCCTGCCCCTAACCTGATCTTCACATGTAAACTTCCAGTTCCTTAATTATTCTGATCATCACTTAAAATTATTTAAGCTTCCCGAGGATGTAGTTAAAAAAAATAATTCGCATATTCTTGATCAGTAAAACTTCAAATCATCTCTTTTTTACCTTTGGCAGCAACAATCATCAAATCTATTCAGCAACCCTTCATATCAGCAACATTTGACTATATGTACATCAAATCCTATAGTTTCAGGCTATTCTCATCACTTCTAGATGTGTTAACTCCTGTGAGAGGTGAATCATTGAAAATTTTAAAAGATATTGATGTCCTCTTTACCAATGTATCCATTTACTCTGAGTAGTCAGTCCTTTGGCACTCAGAAAGGTGCAAGTCCATGTTACAGAAACCAAATTTCAGACTCTCAGAACATATTAAACATTGGTGATTTGAATACATATGGCTTTTGGCTAAACCATTACATGTATAAACGGATTTGATATCCTTTATACTATAGCCGTTTGCTCAGGGCTAGTCAAGTACCTTTGGCACTAGAAAAGGTAAATATCCATGGTGGATGATGACCATGTCAACTTCTTTTGTACATGAAATTGTGAGTTACACATATTCCATTCCACTTTTTTGGTAAAGTGTCAACACTAATATGGATTTGCAATTGTCTTTCCATAAGCCATAATCATAGGACTAGTTATGAAATTTTCCACAGCCTTTACACAAACATAAATATTTTGTGGGCTAGCCAACTCTTCACTTAAACAGATATGGTGAGTTGAAAACCATACAACTTATTGGCAAGTTGTCAACCATAAAACGGATTTGAGAAGTCTTTACCAAGAGCCGTTTGCTCCTGGACTAGCCAGTCCTTATGTCTGTTAGACATGGTGGACTGATAACCATTTGTTGTGTTAGTGCATAGCACCTCCACCAAGTGTTATCCTTCTCATCTCCATCCTAGACTTCTAACTCATCAACCTTCACTACTTCCTAATACCAGCTTGCTTTTCCATCATTTTCAACATTTTGTAGCAATCCTCATCTGGTTTTCCTCCTTGAAGTTTCTTATCTAGCATAGCTTTGCATACCTCAGCAGATAAAGGATATTTTCTTTCAATTAGCATATATATATCCATTGACTCCAAGTTCAAATAGTGTACTCTACAGGTATCATAATAATCTCCAACTTATGATCCTTTGATGACATAATAAACTCCAAATAGGATCTGTACTAAGGGGTTCCTCAAACATATTCTTTTAAATATTTCCAAAGTACCTTCTCTAGCTCATCCTCTAGTCCATCCATACCATATCTATTCATGACGATCCTATATAACTCAGTAAGATCATCTCTAGATATATCCTTTAGCATAGCACCAAAATTTATGTAACTATAATCAGTTCCATCTTCCTTAATTATTTGGTATACACCTGTTCTCCTCGCTTGATTATCTTATAGGTAGCTATAACTAGGTATTTGATAAGCCCTTTTACAAGAACAGGATTAATAGGAATTTTAGTACCTGAAACAGAATCATCTTGTTCACTAGCTTCATCTGAATCTTCAGAATCATCCTTATCAAGGTCTGTATGCAATCCTTTCCTTGCCATCTGTTTTCTCCTCTTTCCAGACTTCTTGGTTGGCTCATCATCTTTTGCTTCATCACTCTTTAGTCTTTTTGAAGTCTTTGTTTGGAGTTCTTCACCAAATCTTTTCAAACTATCTTTAGTGGCTTCAAAGTTTATTGGTGCAAAAGATTCAACCTGCTTCACCAGCTTATCAAATTCTTCTTTTACTTCATCAAAACTTAAATTCTTCAGTTGAGATAACTTCCATGTCCCCTGATTCTTCAAATAATTCATCATATATGTTCTCAGCTGTGATTGGGTCATGGGCTTATTTCTTTTAGCTCTTGCTCTTTCCTCTGCAAAATATTTCTTCCTTTGATTTACCAGATCAACCATCTTCTTTGCAAAATCTTCTCCTTGTAAGTCACTTCCTAGCATACTTTTTGACAACTCTGCATTAGCTTCAATCTTTGCTCTAATTAAATCCCAATCTTCATCTGTGTAATGCTGAGCTTCAAATTGAACTTGAGCTCTTCTTTTCTTTTGTTGCTCATTTAATTCTTCTTCTTCTGCAAGTCTTTGTGCTAGGAGAGAATCCAAGTGTACTTGTTTAGCCTCCTCTTCTTTCTGTAAAGTATCCAATCTGATTGCTTCAGCAAGGCTAGCTTCCTCCTGTAATATTTGTTTCCTGTAGACTTCTTAGGAGCTTCTCAATGATCATGGAGCTTTTTCCTCTCTTTGGCCTTTATTCAGGGGAAGGAATGACCTTTTATGTACTACCAGTACTAACTTGTTCACTAACAGTACTAACTTTAATACTGCCAGTATTAACTTCTTCCTGAAAATCCATGCTAGTGGCAACCTTCTTTCCCTTAGACTCTTTCCTTCTTTTACACTACCAGACTTAATTTTGGTCAAACAGAATTAATTAAGAGTCAACCCGAATTAACTCTTTTTCAACCAGAATTAAATATGTATGAAAAATGTTCAACAGTTAAAAACCTTGGCACTCCTCCCTTTCATCCATGCTATGCCTGCAAAATTAGTCTAAAACAAAGAAAAACATACTGCAAGAAATTGTATAGACAGAATTAATGAAAACTAACTACCCGAATTAACTCTACTTAACTACCAGTATTAACTACCAGAATTAACTCTACTCTACCACCAGTATTAATATGACATAACTACCAGTATTAATACTACTTAGCTACCAGAATTAAAATAAACTTAACTAACAGTATTAAGACTACTTAGCTACCAGAATTAAACAAACTATACAACTAAGCCTCCCCTTAAAAATAGCTATTTGTTAATCATACCAATGCTAACCACCAAGTAATTAAACCGTGGTCCATCAAAAGGTTTGGTCAACAAGTCAGCTACATTTAAGTCTGTGTGAATTTTCTCCACACTTATGAGCTTCTTCTCATAACAATCTCTTATGAAGTGGTGACGAATCTCGATGTGCTTTGTCTTAGAATGATAAACTGGGTTCTTCACAATGCAGATTGTGCTTTCATTATCAATGTGGATTTTGGTATTCATGAAATTGAAACCATAGTCCAGCAATTGATTTTGAACCCACAATACTTGTCCACAGCAATTTGCAGCAGCTACATATTCAGCTTCAGTTGTTGAAGTGGCCACAATTGTTTGTTTCTTACATTGCCATGAGATAAGTCTTTGACCAAGAAATTGACAACCACCTGTTGTGGATTTCCTGTCAAGGTTGGATCCACCATAGTCACTATCAGAGAATGCTTCCAAGTCAAAAGGTGATTCCCTAGGATACCATAATCCCAGGTTTGGTTTGCCCTTGAGATACTTGAAGATCCTCTTGACAGCATTGAGATGAGAAGTCTTTGGAGTTACCTGAAAACGTGAACAAATACTAAAATTGCTATTACTATTACTATTTGATTGTAAATACTCAATCAACTCATGTTTACAATACTATTCTATGT
>BQNB010008097.1:13592-27613 GCA_026074375.1 Tanacetum coccineum
TATAGTAATCTTGACCCTTATTTTACTCCCCTTGCTTCCTAACTGTTCCCCCCCACTGGACCCTTTTTCTTGATATTTTAGCTATTTAAAGAATGCTTTGACTAGTCTTTTATGTCTATAAGCCTTGCACTTTATGAAAGATAGAACACAACACATTTATTTGATAAAAATCATCTCCTATCTTCCTTTCTCTTGTATAACCCACGTCCCATTTATAAATCCAAGAACCATCCATACAAAATTTATATAACCCATTTACAAACACTTATACACTATATCTAAGATACCTCAAGGTGTTTTAAATGTTTAGTTAAGCCTTTACAAGGGTTAAGCAAGAAAAAAAAGTTAAGGTTTTCTTAAGAAAACTATGATTTTCATCCTTGGTTTTCAAGCTAAGGTTTAAATCACAAGGGTGTGATTTGTTGGTCATTCTTTACTCATTTACCTAAGGTTATCTAAAACCCTACTCATTTCATACTTATGATTTCATGTGTGTATATATAATGATTATATGGCTCATCACCATTAGGGATACTTATTAACTTGTAAAATGAATTTTTACTTGGTTATGTTTTGTTACACTTTGTGATATGTTATTTGGATATTGTTAGATGTTGTAGTGGGAAAATAAATATTGTTCAAGTGTTGATTAAATCATATAAAGTATATATAAGTTAATGGTTTTGAAAATTTATATAAAAGTTATATAAATAAATATATAAATATACAAAAAGGGCTGTTTAAAATACGAAATAAAAATATATATTTTATATTTTATAAAAATAGTACGTCTCATGACGATTCCAAAAAGGTAAGAAACTCGAAAAACCGATTTATAACGAAAAAGATACGTAATTTACGAGTTTTACGATAACTAAAATAACTTAATAACTGGTGTGAACAGTAAAAAGTACTGTTCACCAGAGGACATAAAATACAAAAATGTCAAATTTTGATACGTCGTCTTAATACGAAAGCGTGGACATAAGAAACTTAAGAAACGGGCTTAAAACGAGAAAGTTACGCACTATTTTATAACTTGTGCACTATTTCCTGAGATGAATAGTGTTGGTTCGTTTTTTTTATAAATTTTTGCGAAACATTTTAGAATCATTTATATAATATTTATACATGTCTTAAACTTAATAAATATTATTTTACAAAGGCGATTGAACTATTTAACGATTATACGAGCTTTAATACATGGCATTTATTTATCAAATGGGATTTAATCATTATTTCACAAACACGATTAGATGGTGATGTAGCTATATAGACTTATATACGGTATTACTTATTTCATAGTATGTAGTACTTATTCGACCTATATCTAATTAGGTTGCTTTCCGTCTTTATCGTGACGCATTTTCTGTTATACCTCGATCATTCATTTCCTAAGGTGAGTTCATAGTCTCGCATTTCAATCTTTTGAATGTTTTATAAACCCGCGAGGGGGATACATGCTCTTTTACTATACAAACCTATTAATTTCTACTACATAAGCATTACATGACTATTTTACCAAAGCTTGAATTGTTTACTGCGTGATTTGAGATCGTTGAATACCTATATTTGAAACCGTGAATTTTAGACATGATTGTTTTACTTTGGACACAAGTGCTTTTCAAATTGTATGCTATCCAGATTTTCGCCTGAATGTTCTTGCCTGAAAAAAATACGTGGGTGTTTGCCACATCAATTCAAAGAGAATAATACGTGGGTGTCTGGCCGCACCAACTCTAAGAGAATAATACGTGGATGTCTGGCAACACCAACTCCCGATCCGATCCTTACTCACTTATTCTGTTATATTACGATTACTGGTGCAAATCCATTATAATTACGATTTCTGGTTCAATTCCGTTATATTACGATTACTGGTGCAAATCCATTATAATTACGATTTATGATTCAATTCCGTTATAATTACGAACTCGGGTTTAATTCCCTTATAATTACGAATGCGGCTTCGATGTCATGATCTTAGTGCAATAATACTTGTTTTGGACTTCGGAATACGTACTTAGTCCACCATTACTTAAATCTTGTGGTCCACTTTTACATACTTCTTGATTTTTCTAACTCACTATTCGGATTTCCTAAATAATACTTTTACTGGTGCAATAATAACGATTACTGGTGCAAATCCATTATAATTACAATACTTGTGCAAATACGATTACGGTGGCAAATCATTATAATTACGAGTTACTGGTGCAAAATACTATTACTGTGCAAATCCATTATAGATTATATATTACGGTGGCAAATCCATTATAAAATAGATAAAACTGGTGCAAATACGATTACTGGTGCAAATCCATTATAATTACGAATACAGCTTCGAGGTCATGAGCTTAGTGCAATAATACAAGTGTTGGACATGATGAATGTGTTTCTCTTGTCTACCTTACCTATTTTGGACTTCGGAATACGTACTTAGTCCACCATTACTTCGAGTCTTGTGGTTCACTTTTAAATACTTCTTGATTTACTGAATCACTACTTGGATTTCGGAAATAAACATTTTTAAATGTTGTAGCGCTACTTTCCCATCTAAATATTTCTTAAAATTATTCAAAACTGCTTTTGTAACTTTAAACCATGAAATCACCAACATTATTGTTGACGTTTAGCATTACTTTTTAGGTTACTATTTTTGCTAGTGGAGCATTGGAGAAAACGAGTCGCGCAGTATATAATGATTGAAGGCTTAATAAAGCTTGTATACCATTCGACAAACGTTTTGACAATGTTTTCTAATACATTATAAATGAAACTTGTTGCAACTCTGATTCTTTTTATAAATAGAATATGACTTTATTAAAACGTCCATGTTTAACAAGGTTCTTTTCCATGACTTGTGTTTTGTGCCCTGAAGCTACACCCCAACCTTACCATTCCGCTGCGTTGTCCCTGAATTTTTGGGGGTGTTACAGATGGTATCAGAGCTGAAGTCATAGAGAACTAGGTCGTTTTCAAAACCTAGACTATGACCTTCTTTTATTTAAATAAAGTCTTACACGGGTCCTAGTTAAATATCCCGCGCGTACCTTTAACGTGACGGGGTATATAAGCTTTTTCTTATGTAGAAAAAGGTAGTTGTTCACTTCTAAAATAATTCATTTCTCTTTTCTCTCTCAATTCTCTCTCCTCTTTCTCTCTCTAAGCAACTCAATCTCTCTTTCTCTTTTCTAGTTCGATTCGGGTATGTTATATGTTATGAAGTGATTACGGGATCCTACAATCATTGACTTGTCTTTGATTGTGAACTTGAGCTTTCATGAGATCATCAGTTGGAACACTCTTCTTATGATCGCACATGTTGTTTTGTAATCCATCGTTTTGAAGTCTTCCAGTTGATGGGAGTACGACAATTAACTTGTCACCTTGGAGCACCTACCTTTAGAACACGACTTTTTACGTTCATTTTGTTGATTGAATAATTCTTTACGTTCATTTTCTTTGACTACTTCTGCGATTCTTTATACTTGTTATGACCTATCGCTTTACAAACAATATCGATGTCAACCTATAAACCATTTTACTATCATTATGTTGTCACTCTATGAGCTACTTCACGTTTACTTTATTGACTATTTCATTTCGTTATAAAAATTTTGGATACATTTCATACATTACACTATTTTGACAAAATGAGCATTGCATCGTTAGCTGATTCGTAGTTTTACACACGTATAAAATAATATACTTATAGAGAAATTAAGGAAATCCCCAAGTATCCCTTGGACAATGTCATGCTGAGAGTAGTCACCTTAAAACCTACACCTCTTCATCAACACAATTCCGGAAGAAATATCCGCATCTTTTTCTCCGAACCCGTACCTTCCTCAAGTGCCGCAACTTGAGCCTTGAGGACAAGGCTCTTCTAACCGGAGGAGACTGTAACATTTCGTATTTTCAGGTCATTTTATGACGTCATTATTTCACTATATATATTTTTTTTGTCTCGTGCGCGTTTACTTTTAATTCTTATCACATAATTAGAATCGCGTAAGTTAAAAATCAACATTTAACGTAAACGGACACCAAACGAATTAAAGTTTTCGTCAAACAAGCAATATATTATTTTACGAAACTAATAATTAACTTTTTAAATTTTATTTTTATCGGTTACGTAAAATGTTTATGTTTTACAATTTAATCCATTTAGGCATACCCGGAACCACCAAAACTTTTCTACGCTTCAACAAATACCCACAAGTGTACCCAATACCCAAAATTTACATAATATCTTACCTATGATCATACATATCCGGATATACATAGAGAAAGAAAGCAAGAAATATCTAATTTGCAAGAAACACATTCCTTATTTAAATGGGATGTTCCTAGCTTTTAGAGACCAAGAAACCAAGACCCTTGTTTTACTCCTTGTGTTCTTTGACTTGTCTAGAGACTATATAAGGACTTAGCTAGATAAAACACACACACATCCATACAATCTTTTTCTACAATATTTACACATATCCTACAATGATATCTAAGGTTAACTAAGAAGGTTTGGAAGATTGGTTAAGTGTTTAAGAGGGTTAATCAAGGTGTTGAAGCAAAAATAGGGTTGGTTTAAAATTAAGGTTTCTAATCTTACAAGCTTGGTTTAAAAATCTAAACAAGGGTTTAGATTATATTTCTCATCATCATTATCACCCTAAGGTTATCTAAGAGCCCTTATCTTTTCATTTTCATGATTTTGTATGTATATAATGTCCTATGTAGCAAAATATCACCATTAGGATATATTTAATTTATACTTGTAACCATGGGTTTATGGACTTTTACACATGTTATATAGTTGTTAATATCATGTCATAATGGATATATAAGTATGGTATCATGTTGGTTTAAGTGGAAAATGTTTAAGTATAAATTTGTAATTAAAGTTTACTTAAGAGAGTTTATGAGCTAAAAGTGTTGTTATGGACTTATTAACTTGGATATTTGGACAAGATATTGACTAATGGACATTATATATGCATGTCATAAGATATATAAGAGTTATGGAAGAATTGTGATATTTTACCTAAGCTAAAAACAAATAAAAACAAAGTTATATAAATAATTTTAGACAAAATACTCAAAAACATTACTGGTGTGTCAAGCTTGGTTTAAAAATCTAAATAAGGGTTTAGATTATATTTCTCATCATCATTTATCACCCTAAGGTTATCTAAGAGCCCTTATCTTTTCATTTTTATGATTTTGTATGTATATAATGTCTTATGTAGCAAAATCACCATTAGGGATACTTATTAACTTATAAAATGAATTTTTACTTGGTTATGTTTTGTTACACTTTGTGATATGTTATTTGGATATTGTTACATGTTGTAATGGGAAAATAAATATTGTTCAAGTGTTGATTAAATCATATAAAGTATATATAAGTTAATGGTTTTGAAAATTTATATAAAAGTTATATAAATAAATATATAAATATACAAAAAGGGCTGTTTAAAATACGAAATAAAAATATATATTTTATATTTTATAAAAATAGTACGTCTCATGACGATTCCAAATAGGTAAGAAACTTGAAATACCGATTTATAACGAAAAAGATACGTAATTTACGAGTTTTACGATAACTAAAATAACTTAATAACTGGTATGAACAGTAAAAAGTACTGTTCACCAGAGGACATAAAATACAAAAATGTCAAATTTTGATACTTCGTCTTAATACGAAAGCGTGGACATAAGAAACTTAAGAAACGGGCTTAAAATGAGAAAGTTACGCACTATTTTATAACTTGTGCACTATTTCCTGAGATGAATAGTGTTGGTTCGTTTTTAATAAAAAAAAAATTGAAACTTTTTAGAATCACTTAAATCATATTTATACTTGTTTTAAACCTTATAAATATTATTTTATGAAGGCGATTAAATCATTTAACGATTACGAGAATACAAATACATGATTAATATGTATTAAATGCGATTTAATTTCACAAACACAATTAGATGGTGATTTAGCTATGTAGAATGATATATGGTAGTAGTTACTCAATGTGATTAGTACTTATACGTCCTTAAATTAAATAGGTTGCATCTGACGATTTACGTGACACATTTTTACTTGGAAAGTATATTATTAATTAACTCACTCGAGGTGAGTTCATAGCCTCGTGTTTTACATTTTATAATGATTTACAAGTTTTGGGGTGAGAACATGCTTGTTTTATAATTCAACGCAAGTGGACATTTTTATATATCGATTTCGTTTTGCCTAAGTAGCTTGAACCCAATATTCCCGGTATCATGAACTGTTAATTTCTGGATTGGAAGCACGAGTATTATAAATAGATCTATTTGGGATTGACATCCCCGTTCGGGTAACTAGCTATCACCAGGAACGAACATTATAGTATGTCAAATTTGGGATGTTTTGGGTTGAACATCATCATGGGAAATGTAGGCAATATTTATATATGGTATTCATATATGTCTAGCTTCAGTGTCATGAACTTAGGAAAACGAAATGCCAATTTTTGTGATGAGTGTACATGTTGCATAGTCACGAGGGAAATCTTGCGGTTCTGTTTTATACAAATATAAACCCATAAATTCACCAACTTTATGTTGACCGTTTTAAGCATGTTTTTCTCAGGATTACAAGGTACAATGATACATTGGTGGTCTATATTTTTGGAAACATGGCTATAAAGATTCAAGTGTATTGCAATTTGGGGATATTTATTATGAAGTCAAATCTTCACATTTTTAAGGATGAACAAGTTAAAGCATGACGCTTTTGTATCAACATTTTATTAAATCCAATGTATCATTTTCAAACGACTCGATTTGTGGTCGTTCTCATGTCTTGTGTAATGTTATTATGAAGTAACGCTCCCGGATATCTATATTCCGCTGCGACCAATTTTTGGGGGTGTTACAAATCCTATGTTAGTTCTAATCCTAATTCTAACAGGTTAAAAGGGGGTTTTTTCAGTCTCAGAGACTAGCACGGGTTTAGTGGTGACTACAATCATTCAAGACCACATTTAACCCATGCAGCAAATTAACAAAGATAAAAAAGCGTCAATCCTTATAATAGAAAACTTATTAGCCATCATTAAATCTTGATTAAAAGTTAGTTTGTTTATTCATGCAATGATTACTTATCCGATGTGAATATTGAGTTGTAAACACGAAAAGTATCGTTCTCCTTCCAAGTTGTAACAAGTCTTAGCTCGTAGTTAGTATAAGGATTAATTAGAATCTAATCCGCCCAAGGTCCCATGGGTGGCCAACTCAAGCCCTTGGCCGGCCATGTAAGTCTATATTACACACCCTCTCCAGCCTGGAAGGGTTGTTGTTCCATTTACACACATTCATTTTTATACATTCATCCATTATTCAATCCAAGTTTTCTCTAACATCCCAACCCACATTTCACTATTGTTTTTCTCTAACATCCCAACCCACATTTCACTACAAAGAAGCATTAACCAAGCATGTCATCTCTCTTAAGTGGAGCCTATAAGGTTAAGCTTGATGAGTTAGGAGGAATGCTGAAAATTTGGTCGCTCGTGGGTTATCGCCAAGAAGAGGGTATCGATTTCGAAGAGTCATTCGCTCCGGTTGCAAGATTAGAGGCTAAATTCGAATATTTTTCTTGCGTGATTGCAGCTCAATGAACATGGTCATCTATTAGGGGATGAGATTGAGAAGACTTCGTTTCTGAATGTTAATCCGAAAAGAAAAGATGTTACCAACCGGACGGATTTGTGGATCCGACAAACCTAACCACGTATACAAGCTTATGAATAGCTCTTATGGTTGAAACAAGCTCCACGTGCGTGGTATGATATGTTGTCTTCATTCCTGATATCCAATGACTTCTCCAAAGGCTCAGTGGATCCTACTCTATTCATCCGTAGAGAAGGCAACGAACTAATTCTGGTAGGCCAATCTATTCGTATGGATATTATCTTTGATGCCTCTACTCAGAATTGAGTGATCTATTAGCTTAAATAAATTGTTTTTGTCACAATTCAATGTCCGATTATAGGAAACATCTCATTATACTTAGGACTACAGATTTCTCAAAGTCCTAGAGGCATCATCATAAACCAATCTAATTATGCACTTGAATCACTATAAAAAAATATGGCTATGAATCTTGTGACCCATGGATACTCCCAAAGGTGGAGAAGTCCAAACGGATGGAAAAAGAATGTAAACTGTAGATCCATCACACTATCGAGGTATGATTGTGCACCCTCCTGTATCTTACACCATAGACCTGACCTAAATTTGCTATAAGCATGTGTGCCCGGTAACAGCTCGCCTACCGTAAAAGCCTTAAATCATAAAAAGCGATCTTACGATAACTAAAAGGGAACCGTACATCAGGGTTTTTGTATCCGAAATATTCTTCATTTGCACAAACAACATGTGTTCAGATGCGCGGATCATGCTGGTTGTAAGATACACCGTAGTACAACTGGCATATACAACTTTTAGGGTGATAGACTGTAACTTGTCCGTCTAAAAGGCAAAAAAGCGCTGCGAATATCCATACGAAGCTAATATATAGCTTTGTCCGGTTTTGTTGTTCTCAAAGTCCTTTGGAATGAGATCACGAACTTACCGACTATGGCATTGGATCATAAAATTTCCAATGTACTGTTATAACAAAAAGCCTATGCACTTATCTGCCACAATGTTTCAACATTCAATCAAAGCATATAGACAACCGGTTTACACTTCATCAGGAGCATGTTTGAGAATGTGTGTTATCGAACTTTACTTTGTCAATACGGATATCAATTGTCGGACCTCTTCACTATCAGCTCTTGGCCGAGAAACGAATTGAATTTCTTATCAACAAGCTGGAAATGCGGAGTTTTGCCGGAGACTCTGAAACAATTAGCAGATGAAGTTGATGAATAGTGGTGGAACCTAATTTCAAATATCCTGTATAATACTTAAATACTTAAAACAGAAAAACAAAAAAAGTATTTTCATTTTAACTTTATTTTTTCTAAAATCATAAAAACTAAAAATATTTTCTTTATATAAATTTTTACAAAAAACAAAATACAGAAAATTGAAAAAAGATGGAAAAAATTCAAAAGAAGTTTTACAAAGGCATGTCTTCTGAATCGATAACAGCTACGGTCTAGAAATGTCAATTTAAAATGGTATAACAACCTGTAAATTGCCGTTCGAGCAGAATTTTCAAATGTTTTCCAAACAGCCCAATGGCATTGCTATTTATTTCAGAATACAACCCTAACAACATCATACAGGCAATTAATTTTAAACAAGAAAACAATGCCATACTCACGGAATTATAAACTCGTTGCATTGACTACTTTATGACCCTGCTCAAAGGCTTGAGATATACTTTGCATGCTCAAAACCCGTGCTTTTAACATATTCATAAGTTACGTTTCATGCATCTATGTGTAAATAAAAAATAGAAATCATAATTATCTTGTTGTATGTTGTTTTTGTCACAAACAAATCAGTCCAACATCTGAAAATAAATTTTTCAAATATACATTTGCTTCTCAAACCATGTCAACAGCTCATTAAAAATAAGAAAACGAGTCATGTTTGAGGGGAGAAAAAGTCAAAATTTCTTTGTCATGATCAAATACTGTAAAAAGGGAAAAAGATTTTCAAACGATAACGTAATATCTCATAATAGAAAGTTAATTAAGTTTAACTCGATTGTGCTTTATGGTTACATGTTTTTATCCTTAGGGGTGTATTTTATTGCTAAATTATGTCTATAGGTATGAGAGTATAAAACATTAAGGACCATGTGTGCTATTTGTTTAACTTGAATATACCTTATAAACATAGACGAAACTTGGGTAAATTTATTGGGAGGGCCGAGTGCTATATCAAGTTAATTTGAGATGGTCAAAGTTGTATTTCTTTTAATGCAACACAAGTAAAACCCAAAGTTATTGTAGGCCGTGGCCCTCTCCGGTCTTCACTAAGGCCGTCCATGCTTAAAAAACATAATTGAGATATTAAAAAGTAGTGTTTAAGATGAGGGGTCAAATGTGTAGAAGTTAAAATTGGTTTTTAAACACTTACAACCCCCACCCGTCCATCACTGATTACATCCTCAAAAACACACACCAAACACACACACGACCGAGTGTCCCTAAAATGAGACCTGAACGATAATCTGTGAGGTCGACCGAGTGTCTTCCTTTATAGAGGGACCGAACGAGTAAAGTGTTAGTGTGAACCGAATGAGTGAATCATGTGAGGATCGAACGAGTGATTCCTTGAAAGGACCGAACGAGTGAATCTTAGAAAGGATCGAACGAGCGACTTGTTGACAGGACCGATCGAGTGAAGTTTAGTGTGGACCGAACGAGTGAAGTATAGTGTGGATCGAACGAGTGCCATGTAGTAAGGACCGAACGAGTGATTGATATTATGGACCGAACGAGTGACTGATATTATGGACCGAACGAGTGTTTGCTTATAAGGACCGAACGAGTGCTTATAATAAGGACCGAACGAGCGTAATTTTGTGAAAAACCGATCAAGGTGTCTTTTTCTTTGAGGACCGAACGAGTAAAGTTATCAACACTTAACCAATTTTTTTGACATAACACACTTAAGATCAAATTTTTTCTAACTAAGATTAAATTCAACAAATCTCTTAGTTTAAAATAGACAGTAAAAGCTTGACAAAACCAAGGTTAACTACATTCGACTTAATTGTTAGGATAGGTGCCTTTGTCTTACACCGCATAGAGTCTATTTAAGTAGATTGATCTTCAAAATGCTAAAATCATCAATGTTCTCATGAAATAAATGATTGTGTTTTTTATAAACTGCACTCACTTTTTCTTAAACACTCTCATGGAAATCTCACTAGCGGATCAGATTGCTTTGGATGATGCATTGGTGACTACGACCATACGGGGGTGTCCTACGGCTTCTACAAAGGACCATATGATTTATCATATGTTGTTCTCATCTTAAAAAGGTCAATCCTCGTCAATACCTATCTCAGAGAATATTTTTCATTATTAGTGTAGACTTATGTGAATTATCAGATGTCTCGAGTACAAATTTTCAAGAATTTCTCAGTAAATTTAAAATTTTCATAATAGTCATCGCTTCATCTAATAACCCTCAAAAGTGATGGGGAAGCAAATCACATTTCCAATCTCTAATCATATCTCATTTGTCCCCGAAACGGCTTAATCAATTGATAACCAAAATAACAAGGGATTAACATTTTGGATAAGGGAGAAAATGTGATTACCTGGATTTAATGAATACTGACAAAGTAATCAAATAAAAAGACTCCAATGCACTCCACACCGTAGCAGGTACTGACATAACGATGCACATGTTAAGGGGAGCATTTTAGTTATAATGAAAAACTCTCAAATTGTAAATCTTTTGATATTTAAATAAACACTTTGATTGAAGTTATCAATGTTTTAGGAAGGATTGAGATGAAAACCCAAAGAACCGACCATGTACTTAAATTTATGAAGTTATCAGGCGGTTAGGCTTAGTTTTTCAGATCCCATGATCCAGCAGACCGTAGGATCTATCAGGATATCCACTAGTTAGAATAGAAGTCCATAGGTATGATAAAAAGGAGAAAAAGTGAGAATTGGGAATATAACACTGGAACAAACCCAACAAGGTGTTAGTTATGAAGTCTCGGTATGCATTGAAGGGGTTGAAGAATGAAAAAGAAATGTAAGGATAAAGGGTGAAAATAAATAAGCCCACCATACACTCAGCAGAAACCGGTCAATACATATGCTGTCAAAACACTTCAGTGTTGTCTGACATTGAAGACAGTCATGACCCGTGATGCCATGCACAAACCCCTCCCACTAACTCCAAGATGCGTAAGACTTTGTTTCAAACTCACGGAGATACACTCAATTCTATCGACTCACTCACTCCGAAGTTAGTTATACTGAAAAGTGTGGCACTCAGCACCAGCCTCCGATCACTAAAAACAAAGTGCACTATTGAGTCTAGAGCCAAAAAGAGATCATCCATAAATCTCATTAGGAACACATGTCAAATTATACTTGCTAAGTCACACAAATTGAATTACTAGATACATTTTAAGAGTCCTTCGCATTAACCTTGTTATTTTGATCCATACATCAAGTGAATTCATTCACAATGAAGATGGAAAATCCTGCTTGAGGCCAACATCAAACAAGCCCATGGTAGGGTAACTTGTCATTCCTTTATGAATCAAACTTGTGACAACTGGAAAGAAACGTTGGTGTGGATTCTATAAGAATCAAACTTGTTCCGATGAAATGGATCAACGGTTTTTAGTAAAATTTTATAAAATGATAAACACCCACGGATGTCACAAAAACAATTTTGTAAAGAGAACACCGATTGATTTTCAAATCAATTTTCTAACACAATCTGTGAGATAGTAACTCACTGGTTCACATTCTTAATCGTGCTGTCTGCTTTGAGACGTCCATAATTGAGGAGAACATAGCTGAGACGAGAATCTCCTAATACTTATGTGTTAGAAAGATCAATAGCATCACTGGACATCTAATCAAGAAGATTCTCTTAAATTGAATCTATCTGATCACAGACCGAGTCCTCGACGGATCAGAGGTTCCTCCAACCAAACCTGGGCCCCACCCGAAATGACAAAGCCATATTCTTCCCCCTGCTTTATTGCTAAACTGTCTTTATGCAGCAATTTTAAATGGCGAGGAGGTCCCTGGCTCCAGCTTTCACACAAGATCCATAACACATGCCTCATACTCACCGACAAACAAAGTCATCATAAAGCTCAAGTACATGGTTTACAAGACTTCGCTACTCTAATACCAACATCATTTGAGAAGTGTCCAAAGTCTAAAGTTAAAGAATTTCAGAAAGATGCAACATTATAGCTTTTCAAGAATGGTATGAGCATGTCCGGTCGTAGAAGTCGCAAGTCCACAATATGGCAAAGTAGCAAGATGGCAAGAGATTGTGCTTGGTTGAAGATCTCAAGATGCACAAGATCACAATGTCAAATACAAGTTCAGGAAACAGGCACAATCCAAGAAGTCAATTGATCACAATACAACATATTCACACGCAGAAAGTCAAGAGTACGAGCAAAGACTAAGGATAAACATAGTATTGCTATGTTTATAGATTTTATCCATAGGGAAATTTTGGAGATCCGAGATAACCATCAGTGGTGTTGGAAACACGAAAAGTATCGGTCACTTCCAAGTTGTAACAAGTCTTAGCTCGTAGTTAGTATAAGGATTAGATTAGTAATCTAGTCCGGCCCAAGGCCCATGGGTGGCCCAACTCCAGCCCATGGCCGGCCATTGTAGCTATTTATACACCCTCTCCTAGTCTTGGAGAGGGTTGGTTGTTCCATTTTCCATACATTCATTTTATACATTCATCCATTTTCCATCATCTTTCTCTCTAACATCCCAACCCATATCTCACTATTGTTCTTGGTTGATCTTAAGATTACTAGTATTCTTCAATTGGTATCAAGAGCCATGGAGTGGTGTGTTTAGTTTTTGTGTTTGATTTGTGTTCAAAACCTTTACAAAGAGCAAATTAGTGATTAAATTTTTTTGGCTTAAAAACCTTAAAGTTTTCATTTTTATTGTTCCTATAGGGTTAGTAATACTAGTTGTACAAGAATTTTTGCTAAAAACCATTAAAAATCGTGTTTTTTTTAGTTTTGAAAATTTGGGTTTCGTACTAGTTAGAATCGAACTAGTAAATCGAACAAGAGAATCGAACGAGTTTTTCACTAGTTAGAACCGAACGAGAGGACCGAACGAAAGGACCGAACGAAAGGACCAAACTAGAGGATCGAACTATAGGATCGAACTAGAGGATTTGTCATGGACGACCATACGGGGGTGACCTACGGCTTCTACAAAGGACCATATGATTTATCATGTGTTGTTCTCATCTTAAAAAGGTCAATCCTCATCAATACACTTATCCTGTGAATATGTTCATTATTAGTGTAGACTTATTGGTGA